>KQ996100.1:9296-25769 GCA_001598015.1 Dorcoceras hygrometricum
TGGTAAATTCGTCAGGTCTTCTAGTGCAGGCTGACGAATAAGTCCTGTTTCCAGTCGTGGACCGGATTAGGAGATCTACCGCCGCCAACCTTTGAAGTGCCGGTTTCCCTGTGAAACTGGTCGGAGCCAGGCGCCTAGACGCCAGCAAGGTAACGCTCTAAAACATCCTATGTTTGTTTATTGAATTATATTGTTATGTATTGAACGTTTACGGGGCAAATTTTGAAACTTCCGCTGCGCCCCCGGGAACGGGATCCGGATCCGCCACTGCGCCAACAGTGGTATCAGAGCCAAGACTCGGATCTATCAATACATAATTTGTGCCTTATTGCATCAAATCACAAATTTTTCGAAAAAAAAAAACACGGCGGCACTGTAGCGTGCGCACGGCGGAACTGTAGCTGCGCGTAGCTACAGTGTCGATGGCCGGCCGTGCCGTGCGCAGCTTGCGGCAGTGTGCCACACGCTGTTTTTCGACTCCTTTGATTTTAGGGCCTGTACTGGATTGGTCGAGGGGTTTTCGGGCCAATATTTGATGTTGGGCCATTTTGGTCGGACCAAAGTTGATTTTTGGAAATTTTGAGATTTTGGGCCCAAAATCGTTTTAAGCCCAATATGATGTAATTAAAATTGACAAATATGATTTTATTTATAAAATATGATTTTATAATTAAACAATGATTTTGTTGGGAAATTATCAAATTTGATTTGATTATTTAATTTATGTCAATTATTTGAATTGATTGTATGTTTGGGATGATCGAGAGCCGTGCCCAATGTGTTAGGTGTATGCTAGGTTTTGCGAATTTTGGTTGTAATATTGTTGATATTATTTCTAAGTGGGCCTGGTTTATGGCCGTTCCCACCCCTTGAAAATTGTATCCCAACGTGTCATGGATATTTAATTGTAAATACTAGATTTAGTGGGAGGACTTTTGAAGATGGTGGAGATGATGATCAAAGATATTGAAGACCGAAGATTTGTAAAACCGGAAGCTAATGTAATAGGATTGCATTGCATACTGCATTTCACATAGGACTGGACCTATGTCCGTGATTGGCAACCACGGACCGCATAGCTCTCGCTATCGATCATCCCAAATTTTATATATGCGATATATGTTTGTTGAATCCGTATTTTAAATTATGATTTAAAATTAATGAGACCGAATTTTCAAAATTAAAATCCCTCATTTTAAATATGATTTAAAATTAATATCAAGAGTAAAAGTTTATTCGATAAACTAAGGGAATTTAAATTTGTTTAAATTTTCCTACCTTCCATCAACAATGAGTCTACGTCGATGCTACCCGCATACATGGCCCGGCTCATATTATTAAGGGGTCATGTATGCTGGAAAGTTGTACACGTCATTGACACTCGCTGTGAGTTGGCTGGAACTCCCTTTAACGTCGGCTCATATTATTGGGGACAATAAGGGGACCGTCCTTCACAACTCAACATTGATGGGTCATCTTGACACGTGATAGTAATCGGCGTCATATTATTGGGCCCTTACTGGACGTGATGTAAATACATGGAGGTTGCACCTGGTGCAATTGGACTCTACCTTTCAAGGGTCATGGTTGGCTGATATTATTCGGGACCATGGTCGCTTGATTGGACTCTGTGTACCCACTGAGGAAAATTGATTTCTCGATTTCATTAGAGGGTGGTGAAATCGTTAAAATAGTGGGAGGGTAATTCATAAAACTAAATGACCTTGTTTTATGTCTTAGTGTTTTTCATATATAGTTAGTAATGCATGTCTGTTTTTCTTTTCAGTATAAACTGCTTTATAATGTCTTCGATCAAAAATCCACTTGCTGCTATACTGGATAGCAACAAGTTCACTGGTCTGAACTACCAAGACTGGCTTCGAAACCTCAATATTGTATTGGCTTCGGAGAAGCTCCTCTACACGTTAGATAAGAGCCCTCCGAAGGAAGCCCCTGCCGACATCAGCCCTGAGGAGCAGACCAAGCTGAATAAATGGTGGGATGACGAGCTTAAGACACGGTGCTATATGATGGCATCGATGTCAAACGAAATGCAGCGGCGCTTTGAGAAGACCGTGTATGATGTTGACATACACCTTCATCTCAAAGAACTGTATGGGGAGAACTCTCGGACTGAGAGGTTCACTACTGTCAAGGAGCTTATGACGAGCCGCATGCGCGATGGGACTTCGGTCCGCGAGCATGGGGTTCATATGATTGGGGTTATTGAAAAGTTGGTGGGCCTTGATATCACACTTCCACATGAGCTGTCAGTGGATCTGTTTCTCCTCTCACTCCCTACTGCATTCGACCCCTTTGTGGTCAACTTCAACATGAACAAGCTGGAAGCCACCCTTGAAGAGGTGGTGAACATGCTCGTAGTGTTCGAGGGGACCATAAAGAAGGACAAGCCCGTCCTCCTTATGGGCTCTTCTTCCTATGCGAAGAAGGGGCCCAAACGCAAGTGTAAGAAGCGTTCTGCCCCTGCGGAGGACGAAAAACCCACCAAGAAGCCCAAGGCAAAAGCTTCCAAGCCAAACAAGTCTGAGGATGTTTGCCACCACTGCCACAAGCCTGGGCACTGGAGGAGGAACTGCAAGGAGTACCTCGAGCAGCTGCGAACTGCAAAAGGTATGTTCTATATTGAAATAAATATGTCTCTTAATTCGACTTCTTGGGTACTTGATACCGGATGTGGATCCCATATCTGCAATGATTTGCAGATGATGACAAGAAGCCGACGTCTTAGAGAGGGTGAGACCCAATTGAGGCTGGGCAATGGAGCAAGGGTTGCTGCAGTAGCTATAGGAGATGTTCATTTATTTCTGTCTTCGAATTTTAAGTTGTTATTGAGAAACGTTTTGTTTGTTCCCGAGTTAATAAAGAACATTATTTCTGTTTCTATGCTTGATAGTGATTGATATTCTTGTCTTTTTGCTAATTCGATTTGCAATATATATAAGAATGAATGTTTAATTGGAATTGGGGAACACGAAAACGATTTATACACCTTAAAATTAAAAGAAGTTCCAACTCACGATGTGGAAACACATACAACAACAATTAAAAGGGAAATCGATAGCTTAAACCCAGCACAACTTTGGCACGCTAGGCTAGGTCATATTTCCTTAAGTAGGATGAACAAGTTGGTTAGGAGTGACATGTTTGATACGTCAGATATTAACTCCCTACCGACTTGTGAATCTTGTCTCAAGGGAAAAATGACTAAACAACCCTTCGAGGGCAAGCCTGAACGTGCTCAAGGCCTTTTGGATTTGATCCATACTGATATGTGTGGCCCTCTTAGCATTGGTACTAAGTACGGTCACACATACTTCATCAGCTTTACCGATGATCACTCTAGGTATCGGTACTTGTACTTAATGAAGCACAAGTCTGAATCCTTTGAAAGGTTCAAAGAATTCAAGGCTGAAGTAGAAAATCAGTTAGGGAAAAGTATTAAAGCACTTCGATCCGATCGAGGTGGAGAATACTTGAGTGCTGAATTTCAAGACTATCTTAAAGAGAATGGGATTCTCTCACAGTGGACCCCTCCGGCCACACCACAACTCAATGGTGTAGCGGAGCGTCGTAATCGAACCTTGATGGACATGGTTCGATCTATGATGAGCTTCACTGAACTTCCTACCTCGTTTTGGGGCTATGCGCTCGAAACGACGGTAATGTTGTTGAACAATGTCCACATCAAGGCAGTGGATAAGACTCCATATGGGATATAGATGGGCAAACCGCCCAAATACTCATATATGAGGATTTGGGGATGTCCTGCTTACGTGAAGCAGACAGTGGGAGATAAGCTGGATAATAGATCCATCTTATGTTACTTCATTGGGTATCCAAAGAATTCTATTGGATACTACTTCTACTATCCCAATGAAACAAAAGTGTTTGTTTCTAGAAATACCACCTTTATGGAAAGGGAGTTTCTACTTGATAGAAAAGACAAGATAGTAGAACTCGAAGAAGTTCGAGAACCATCTGAAATACCAAGTGAATCTCCCGCACCTCAAGAGCCAATACCAGAAATGGTCTCACCTAGGAGATCTGAAAGGATTCCTAGGGCTCCCGAAAGATATGGTTTCCTCCTTGAAGATGATCAAAGTGATCAAGTTATTGGATGTGATCCAAGAACTTTCAAGGAGGCGATTTCCGATGCTGATTCTAATTTGTGGCTTGAAGCAATGCAATCTGAGATTGACTCAATGCATGCGAACCAAGTTTGGACTCTTGTTAATCCTCCCGAAGGAATAGTTCCTATTGGGTGTAAATGGATATACAAGAGAAAACATGGCCCTGATGGTAAGGTATTGACCTACAAGGCACGACTGGTCGCGAAAGGTTACACTCAAAGGCAAGGTGTTGACTATGATGAAACCTTTTCACCAGTCGCAAAGTTCAAGTCAATTAGAATTTTACTGGCCATAGCCGCATGGTACGACTATGAGATATGGCAAATGGATGTGAAAACTGCGTTCCTTAATGGAAAATTAAGGAAGAGATCTATATGACGCAGCCTGAGGGTTTCACATCTTAGGAAGTGAGCATAAAGTATGCGAACTTCAGAGATCGATCTACGATCTCAAACAAGCATCGAGGAGTTGGAACCTGAGATTCGATGAAATAATTAAGGAATTTGGTTTCATCAAGAATCCCGAGGAGCCATGTGTGTATAAGAAGGTAGTTAAGAATGCTGTGAAATTCCTTGTACTTTATGTTGATGACATTCTACTCATTGGGAATGATGTAGGAATGTTGTAGTCAACTAAAGTGTGGTTGTCTAGTAGATTCTCGATGAAGGACATGGGTGAAGCATCCTACATTCTTGGAATAAAGATCTATCGGGATAGATCGAAAAGGATGCTCGGACTCACCCAAGCTACCTACATCGATACCATACTTAAGCGGTTCTCTATGGAAGAGTCCAAGAGAGGACACCTACCTATGGGCCACGGGGTCACTCTATCTAAGTCTATGTGTCCAAAGACTAATGAGGAGATAGAGAGTATAACATGTGTGCCATATGCCTCGGCAATAGGTAGTATTATGTATGACATGATCTCAACTAGACCGGATGTTGTATATGCTCTGAGTGTCACGAGCCGCTACCAGGCCAACCCCGGCCAAATGCATTGGAAGGCTGTGAAAGATATTCTTAAGTACTTACGAAGGACTAAGAATATATATTCATGGTCTATGGGGGTGGTGAACTGAAATTTTAAGGCTACACTGATTCAAGCTTCCAATGTGACGTGGATGATTCGAAGTCTACCTCTGGATTTGTATTCATGCTCAATGGTGGTGCTGTCTCTTGGAAGAGTTCCAAGCAAGACACCATCGCGGATTCAACCGCTGAGGCCGAGTACATCGCAGCATCAGCTGCTGCAAAAGAGGCGGTTTGGATAAGGAATTTCTTCCAAGAGTTGGGCGTAATCCTTGAAGGAGTTGGTCCAGTCCCGGTGTACTGCGATAAGGGGTGGTGAACTGAAATTTTAAGGCTACACTGATTCAAGCTTCCAATGTGACGTGGATGATTCGAAGTCTACCTCTGGATTTGTATTCATGCTCAATGGTGGTGCTGTCTCTTGGAAGAGTTCCAAGCAAGACACCATCGCGGATTCAACCGCTGAGGCCGAGTACATCGCAGCATCAGCTGCTGCAAAAGAGGCGGTTTGGATAAGGAATTTCTTCCAAGAGTTGGGCGTAATCCTTGAAGGAGTTGGTCCAGTCCCGGTGTACTGCGATAACACGGGTGCCGTTGCGCAAGCAAAGGAGCCTAGGTCTCACCAAAGATCCAAACATATACAGAGGAAATACCACATAATCCGGGATATTGTGGCTAGAGGTGACATAGCAGTCGAGAGAGTCGCCTCTTCAGACAACATTGCTGATCCACTTACGAAGCCCTTGCCAGGACCATTGTTTGAAAAACATCGCGAAACAATGGGACTGCGTCTGATGAGCAGTTGGCTATAGGGCAAGGGAGATTGTTAGAGTAGATGCCCAACTAGCCAACTTGTGGCGTGTGGGTTTTATTGACTCTTTGTATAACGATCTTTATTTATGAAATACGTATTTCTTTTATGGCATTCTTTATTTTCATTATGTTATAATGTTTAACAATTGCGTTGGATAAAGACCTAGAATGCACCATAGTGTATGTTAGACGTGATAGTGGATATGATGGCAATCATGAAACACATCTAATAGTCACTGTGTATTCTGAACTCGTTCCTAGTCGATTGGGCCGTCAAAATGAGGATAAGGCCGCCCGAGCTTGAGACTACCATCTGCGATGTGAAGTACCATGTTTCATTGGTAGGGAACATTGTGATGTTCTGAGCATGCAGATGGATAGTGACCTGGTGATCTATCGAACTACTCTCGTTCGGACTTTCCAAGTGGTTACCACTTATCGAGTGGATAAGTCCGATGTCTTAGTTGTACTGATTAGTCCTCACTACTCGAAACGTCATTGAGACTCTACATGATAGGTGCCTCACTTTGACCCGTTTACCGACTCAGTTGGGGTCATTAGGTGGTGGGATTGGGTGAGGACCCGATGCATGTAGGAGTCGATGCTTCGTTGTCGAGGATTCACCGCTCGCTTTTATGCGTGGATATCATATGCTATCTGAGTAGATAATAGTGTGATAAACCTCTGGCCACAGTACAAGATGTGTTTTAGGTATATGGATTTACCTAGTAACACACGCGATGTCACTATTTGATCTCCGAGATGTATGCATAGTTATTAGATCTCTAGCGACTCTCGATGTACCAATGGTCATTGATCTGATCGGGATATATGTGTTGAAAGGACCGTACTGTACGCTAACCACGACCAACTGGTTCTTGCAGGCACTATCAGTGATACCTAGGGGATCATGGGACGATGTTGCTAGGCGCTTTACCATGATCCGATGGGTCATTCCGAAATTATGATTTCGGAGTCACAATGGTTGTGAGCCCACGGCTAGCTGTATTCCTGAACCATTGAGGGTCAGACAAGTACTGGATTCACGATTCCCGCATGGAAACTGAGTTCAATGTGTTGAGTATAGGAGGAGGAATTTAGGGAGTGCGACTTCCTAAAAGTCAACAGGGGTCAAATTGCGATTTTCCATAGTTGAGGGTCTAAACTGCAATTTTGGACTAGGTGGTCTGAAAAATTGTTTTCGCATCATAATACTCAATTTTGGAAACTGTGTAGATCGGTCCGATCAGATCGTCGATCGGAGTTATGATGAAGCCACGGTGATGGAAATGAACCGAATGTTCATATGGACCTGGGCCTGACCCAGGCCTATTGGGCCGGTCCAAGCCCATCACTAGTCTACATATGCATGGCCTAGGGTTGATGTATACAACACCACACAACACAAAACCCTAGCCTCCAAGCGCCGCCCACCCCTCTCCTCCACGCCTATCTCGGTCGCCGCCGCGCCGCCGCCGCTTGCCGTGATCGGACTTGTTCCGATCACCTTGTCGTGGAGATTCCGTTCGTGGAAAATTCCTCAGCTCTTCTAGTGCAGACTGACGAAGGAGTCCTGTTTCCAGTCGTGGATCGGATTAGGAGATCTACCGCCGCCTACCGTTGAAGTGCCATATTCCCTGTGAATCTGGTCGGAGCCAGGCGCCTAGACGCCATCAAGATAACGCTCTAAAACATCCTATGTATGTTTTATTGCATTATATTTGTTATGTATTGAACGTTTTCGGGGCAAATTTTGAAACTTCCGCTGCGCCCCCGGGAACGGGATCCGGATCCGCCACTGCGCCAACATCCAGCTGGGTCAACTCCCCAACCAGCTGAGCAACCTGGGAAACCTGAACAACAAACAAGCAGGCAAACAAACCAAGCCCCAGAGGGACATTGGGTTCAAACCCCAGTACGGAGAGCAGCATAAAACAGCAAATGGAAAGCAACAAGTAGTATGCAAATGTTATGCATGAACAGCTGAGTACAAACATAAGGCTACAACCAACGGCAGGGAGCCAGAATCTCTGGCAACTCAAAGCTGATCACTGATCAAGGACAGATACAACGGATAACAGTGGTCACAGGGTGTGTGAGTATATGGGAGCTACCCACTCATCTCAACACACGGTATCAGGTGCAAAACACAGCGCTCAACCTGCTGTTGCGTAGCTCATGAGATGTGGGAGCTACCCACTCCGCTCATAGCGGCTAACAGATCCCAGCAGGGAGATGAGGTATACGGGAGTTACCCGCTCGTCCTCAAAACAAGCACCCTGATACTCACAGATCAACACAACAAGGCATGGCTTCAACAGAACAGAGCTCAATATGACAAATGCGTGTATGCAACAGATAAAATGTCCAACACAGAACATATACAACAATGCAAGGCATACACAGCAGCACGCATAATCACCTATGCTCAATCCAAAGCTGTAAAACAAGCTCACATCCGTACCTCAAGTCTTCTGAGCTACAATTACCACAAAGCAATCCCGAGCAACACAGATCTCACACCTGCTAAGCCAAACATAGATACTAGCTCAGGACAGTAGCACAGAAACTACGAAGTGGGAGCTACTAGCTCAACCAAATCTGTCCTAACCTTCTAACACAATAGAAGGCTCTAAATAAAGCACAAGGTAGGATCTTAACACTTACCCAACGAGCTACCTGAACGGCAGAAGAAATCTGACGCTTATGCTAACGGAATAGAGAAGGGAGACGTCTTCGCACACCTCTCCAGCTTCACGCAAGCATCCAAAAGCTGTACTAAACGAAGCGTCTCAGCAAGAGGAGTCCAGAGCTACCACTCTTACTTCAATCGGAGCTGTCTACCGTCGGTAATCGGAGAAGATAAGGTTCGATGAACAGTAGCTAGCGTATCGCGACAGGATTCGCTATCGGGAAATATTCTAAGTGTCGGGGCCGAATAATAAAGAACGAAGGCAAAGTTCTCTATTTAAAGGTCAGATCTGCTCAAATCTGAAGAACATAACCTACCGACAACTTAAGTCTCAAAGCTGATTTCCCACTCGAATCTGAATCTACACCAAGACAGATATCGACTCAATCAAACGACGTCGCACCGAGTCTACTGTCGCATCTAGACACGGCACCAGCTACTCAAATCTGAAATGCTAAACAGCATCGCATCTCAAACACGCAGATCCTAACGAAATCTGAATCTCTCCCGCTAAATCGAAACGCTATCGTTCCAACTAATCTAAACTACGTAGTTTAGCTACTCGCTACTGAAACACGCTAGCGTACAACTGAACACCTGCGGTACAAGATTTCATCACCACAACTGAGCGCGATCACCAGCACTGACCATCACTTGCATCTGATCAGTTCCCGTTGAAATCTCCAACTCTCCAGATCTGTTTCAAGGACTTGTACGTTCCCGATGACTAAGCCAAGCATAACAACTCAAAGCTGGCTCATCCCAGATCTGTCGAAGCCAAATCTGGTCTATGCTAAACCCTATTAATTATCTCAATTAATCCAATTAAACTTTCGAGTCTCACAACTGAGGTGCCCCATCAGATATTGCTATAGCTGCATTGGATTTCATGATCTTCATGGGACCATCTGTGATAACGAACCACATGTCATCGTCTTGCTCGACCAAGTGCGATTGCATCCTAATATTCCAGTCATCGCACTCCTCCTTGGAAAACAAAGGAATTTTGTTGTGAGAAGACGACATTTTTAAATATATAAAGCGCAAAAACACTATTGTTCAATAATTGAGATACACAGGCTCTGATACCAATTCATAGGATCAATTAGGATAAAAAATAGGCCTAGGCATTAAGAAGGGGGGGGGGGGGGGTGGATGGATTCGTCTTGCTCGACCAAGTGCGATTGCATCCTAATATTCCAGTCATCGCACTCCTCCTTGGAAAACAAAGGAATTTTGTTGTGAGAAGACGACATTTTTAAATATATAAAGCGCAAAAACACTATTGTTCAATAATTGAGATACACAGGCTCTGATACCAATTCATAGGATCAATTAGGATAAAAAATAGGCCTAGGCTGTTCGCTCGGTTAACAATAAATTGTGCGAAATAAACCGATTGAGCAGTGAACAGTTAATTGAAATAAATACTATGCAAATAAAGTAAAAGTGCAGGGATCAAGAGTTTGTTTATGGAAGTTCGGATATCAAATCCTACGTCTCCCGAAATAAACCGATTGAGCAGTGAACAGTAATATAAATAAATACATGCAAATAAAGTAAAAGTGCAGGGATCAAGAGTTTGTTTATGGAAGTTCGGATATCAAATCCTACGTCTCCCCTTCTTCCTTTGCAGGAAGGTTCCACTAGAAGATTTGATGTACACAGCCTCTGAATACACCCGATCACTGAGCCTTGCTCCAAGTGAATCCTACCAATCTCCAACTACACGCAGATAACACTGCGGAATATAATCGAATGAAATATTCTCTAACGGCTTCACTTAGCACGTTTGTTACAGACTCAATCAGATTAATACAATGAATACAATATTTTGAGTACTGTAAATCTTCCGGTTCTTTTATCAACAAGAACTGTTTACAAATGTAAACCAGAAGATATCTCGAAGGTAAACCTATGAAGGCTTGAACTTGAGAGTTCTTCGAGATTTTAGTACTGGGACTTAGAATATTTTGAACACTTGAAAATTCCTAGAAATTTGAGAGCGTAAGAGTATGCGAGATAAAATTGACCGAGAGCTTAAAAATGCACGGAGGGCTTCTTCATTTGAAATCTTCAACTATTTATACTCTTCAATCTCAACGGTCAGTAGATACAAAACCCTTTGCATATCTTCATCGAATCTCCATTAGTGCTATGCGAAGGTAATCGGCGCTTGTCATGGCTTAATTTATTTATATGCCAAAGCGGGTGAACATCGTATCAATCACTCTGCGTATTGTGCGACTTTACCCAAAATAGCTCTGATCTTATTTCCTTAAATCAAGCTATGACCGTTGATTTCTCTCAATTAGTCAACTAGTAGCATCTGAAGAGATTTGAAGATCACATCTGTTAGAACCTTGAAATCTGAATACTGCTCTGTCTTTCCCTTTATGAGTAGCTACAAGAAATATCTCCTTACACGTATAGCCATCACATCTGAAATATCCTCCTTTTTGTACTATTACAGAATAAATGCTCTCTATCACATCTGAAAACTGTATTGCTCTTCTCGTAATACTGAAACACTATTAAATCTGAAGTCTGAAGAACTCTATGTAGAGTCTGTTCGCACATATACCCGGATCTTTTACCGTAACCTCTGATTCAAATCTGATGCCTTCAAATCTGAAATTCTGACCCGATAACTTAAATAACCCGAATACTCAAATCCGTTAAATTATGATACTGAATACTTCAAATCTGGGTTGTTCTTATCTGGTTTTCTCGGTCTGATATGAATCTGAGTACTGTTCCCAATTCTCTCGGATCTGAATGCTTCTTCCGATAACTGAGATCTGAAAACTTATCTCGATAACATGATTTCCAGATCTGAAAAACTTAACTTCTCTTCCGTGAATACTCAACATCTAGATCTTATACTTAATTTCAGTTCTTAACCTTGTTTTCGTTATCACCAAAACTTCTTAAAATTTATCTCAACACAAACCCACTTCAGCTTACTTACAATAATTTGAAATGAACCTCCTAGACTTTTTAATCTAACCAAAATCCTTATTCTATCAATTTTCGAAGATCTTTGTAAACAAGATTGCTGTGAATGAATGAATCGAGTAGAGTTAGCTGTTATAGCAAAGTGCATGAGAAGGAAGCTTTCTATTTATGTAGAAAGTTTTCTTAGAATGAAGGATGCTTGATTCTTGTTCGTGTTCTTAGATTTCTTGACTTATTTTACATTATTCACAATCTCTACTTTCTGATTCAAATCCTTAATCCTGTTATAGAATTATTAACTCATTAATAAATTGGCATGGTACTGACAATAGTATTGATCTTTAAGGCTTCTTCAGAGCTGATGCATGAGTATTTAATATTTCTTGTAATCTTTACAAGAAAAGTACTCAACATTAAATGTTCATCGTCCTTGTAAGCATTTATACTAAAAATATCGGCTGAATCATTCTCTTTGATATCTTAATGTTGGCCATACTTGATAAGTCTTTAAACAACTGACTTTAATATACTGAAATTATTCCAACAAAGATGATTCCCTGAGAACGTCTTGTAGCACTGATTTGCTATCTTGTAACTCTGAGCTATTTCGTTGTAAGTGTTGTGTTGCTTTGGTTTGAACTGTATTGTCATCTGAGCTACATATTTGCATCCATTCTTGTTTCGCGCTTCAACTTATGTGATCTAGAGTAACTGTGCTGATAAGCTTATCTAAGATATACATTTTATTAGTTTTGTCGCCCTCTTATTTGATCTGACTTTCAAGTCATGAAACTGATCTGATCTTATGTCTTGAACAAATGTATTCCTTATATCTTCAACTGATCTAATCCTTATACTGCAACTTATTTGATCCAAAATTCAGCAACTTATCAGATCCTGAACTGATCTGTATATTCTTTTCTTTGTACTGCCATGATAAGTCTTCACCGTTAACTTCTTCCTATTATAATCATGGAATACATTACTCAAGTAAATAATTAATTATCACCAAAACATGAATACCCAATATCTTTGATAAACAAACGATCTCAATAGTACATAATATAAAAATATCAAATAGTGTCAAACATAGAAA
Organism: Dorcoceras hygrometricum; assembly: GCA_001598015.1. Taxonomy (NCBI): domain Eukaryota; kingdom Viridiplantae; phylum Streptophyta; class Magnoliopsida; order Lamiales; family Gesneriaceae; genus Dorcoceras; species Dorcoceras hygrometricum. The sequence continues at coordinate 22,038 of KQ996100.1, forward strand.
ATACCAAATAGTGTCAATATTATAATATAAATAAAAATAAACAAACAAAAAAATTGATTTAAGTCAGATCCAGATTCTCCAATATTTCGAAAGAAATTTCTGAAATAGTTATCATTCATTTCAGGTTCTACTTCTTCTCTTTTTGTAAAATCCCGGCTTGCTCCACTCGAAATTCTGACGCATGGATAGATCTTCAATAGAGTTTAGAACAAACACCAAGACTTGAGTATCATCATGATATGTATCTCGGTCCATTTCCTTATTCTTCATTCCCATTCTTTTTTCTTCAGCTCAAGAATTTCTCTCATTTAATAAGCGTTTCAGTTGAATCTGATTGATTTGTTGCTTTCAATAGATCCTTTATTGAACACGTCCAAATTTCTTGTCGTTACGATTGCATTATTTAAATAATTTATAAACAATTTTCATCTAGTTTCTTCTTCATTTTTTATTTCTTCACACCAAGTGATATTTGGAATGATCCATCACTGACATTTTCATCACTTAAATTTAACTGAAAAAAAAGACAAACCATGTGATGTTGAAATTGGTGAATCTCATTCCTTGGTATCCGATTGTGAATATTTCTTAAAAGTGACAACATGTTCAACATTTATAATAGGAAGAGTTGGCAATAGTTGTAAAGTTTTCCACATAGTTCGCAATAGACCATACATGATCAATGCTCAATTCAGATTTATAATATTTGAAGCTTGATGTAACCAAATTAACCTCAGCCGAGAGCTATCACCACGTCAAAGAGTTCGGACACGTCGGGTGTCTGGAACTGGAGAGTACGTCTGAATGTCTACAACCACAAAACACTCGTCACAGAGCGCCGGAAGTGTGTCCGGCGAAGCCTCTCCGATGCTTAAGTCAGGCATTGCGCGCGAGAGCAAACGAGAGCAATATAAGCTGTGTGCGAGAGTGTGCAATAAGGAGTGAATGAATGCAAAAGAGCAAACCTTGTGGTATTTATAGAGGGGCTAAGGCGGTGGAGAGGAGGACATCTCGGCGGAAATCTCGGGTGGGCGAGATACTCCGTGATCTTCGGGGATCTTGTTACGTAAACAAGGAAAGTCGTATTGTCCTCGGATTCTCTAAAGAAGGAAACAAGTATCGTATCCAGATCTTCTAAAGAAGGAAGACGTATCCAGGGAGGATTCTCCAGCACGTCGGGTCGGGGTCCTCTGGCGATAACCCGAGCTTAGATCGTTTCCCCAGGTTATAAACTCCTCTCCATAAGGCCGATGCTCGGTCCTCCGGAACGCAGGCGCTCGGGCAATTCCCGAGCTGGTGGCCAGGCCTCGATCGAGAATTCCGAGCTCTGAGAGTGATTCTTGGTTGCTCTCGCCTTTACTGACGTAGGTAGGGTTGATGCTGCAGTGCTCGGTCCTCGGGTCCCGAGGTGCTTATGGGGGGCATCAGGAGTATCCCCCGCCGCGAGTCCTAGACGAAGAATTGAAGTATAGGAGTAATTGTGCCTGACGTCGGGACCCGAGGTGAAAACCCAACTAACTGAAGCAAATACACGATCCTTGTGCTACTGCCTCCCAGCCGTCGATAAGGGGACACGTGTACGACGGGATTGAGGTCGGGTTGTGCTTTCGGGAGAAAACCATGATCCGCGTGCTAATGACTCCCAACCATTGATAAGATCTCGTGAACGGTTGAGATTAAAGTAGCCTGGCACCCGAGTAGAGTAGCCTGACGTCCGATGCGACCGTTGAGCTTCTCGAGGTGATCTGGATCGTTGAGAGAGGTGAGATCGGACGATCAATATCACCCTCCCGAATCTTATAAATATGCGAACTTCCAACCTCATTTCTCACTTTCGTTTCCAACCGCAATGTTATTCTGTCAAAATTGTTAGAGTAGATGCCAAACTAGCCAACTTGTGGCTTGTGGGTTCATAGACTCTTGTATGAAACGATATTTATATATGATATTCGCATTTATTTATGGCATTATTTACTTTCATTGTGTTGTATGATGAGTAACAATTGCGTTGAGTAAAGACCTAGAATGCACTATAGTGTATGTTAGATGTGATAGTGGGTATGACGGCTATCATGAAACACATATAATAGTCACTGTGTATTCTGAATTAGTTCCTAGTCGATTGGGCCGTCAAAATGTGGATAAGGCCGCCCGAGCTCGAGACTAGTATCTGCGATGCGAAGTACCATGTTTCATTGGTAGGGAACATTGTGATGTTCAGAGCATGCAGATAGATAGTGACCTGGTGATCTATCGAACTACCCTCGTTCGGACTTTCCAAGTGGTTACCATTTGTCGAGTGGATAAGTCGAGGTCTTGGTTGTACTGATTAGTCCTCACGACTCGAAACATCATTGAGACTCTACATGATAGGCGTCTCACTTTGACCCGTTTGCCGACTCACTTGGGATCATTAGGCGGCGGGATTGGGTGAGACCCCGATGCATGTAGGAGTCGATGCATCGTTGTCGAGGATTCACCGCTCGCAGACATGCGTGGATATCCTATGCTATCTGAGAGGATAATAGTGTATAAATCTCTGGCCAGAGTACTAGAAGTGTTTTAGGTAATTGGGTTTACCTAGTTACACTCGCGATGTCACTATTCGATCTCCAAGATGTATGCATAGCTATCGGATCTTTAGCGACTCTCGATTTACCAATGGTTGTTGATATGATCGGGATATATGGATTGAAAGGACCGTATTGTACGCTAACCACGACCAACTGGTTCTTGCAGGCACTATCAGTGATACCTAGGTGATCATGGGGCGATGTTGCTAGATGCTCTTACCATGATCCGATGGGCAAGTCCGGAATTGTGATTCCGGAGCCACAATGGTTGTGGGCCCACGGCTAGCTGTATCCCTGAACCATTGAGGGTAACACAAGTACTGGATTCGAGATTCCCGCACGGAAACTAAGCTCAATATGTTGAGCACTTGAGGAGGATTTTGGGGAACGCGACTTCCTAAAAGTCAACAGGGGTCAAATCGTGATTTCCCGCTGTTGAGGGGCAAAACGTTCATTTTGCACTGGGGTTCTGAAAAATGGTTTTTCAGATCATAGTATTCAATTTTGGAAACTGTGTCGATCGGTCTGATCTGATCGGCGATCGGAGTTATGATGAAGTCACGGTGATAGGGATGAACCGAATGTTCATACGTTGGACCCGGGCCCGTTGGGCCGGTCCAAGTTTATCACTAGTCTACTTAATATAGACTTAGAGGCTTTAATCAAAACACTTGATTACACTTAACCCTAACCCTAAAGCTCACTCCGCCTCCCTCCTCACGTACCTCACGACCGCCGCCTTGCGCCGCCGCGCCGTTGATTGATCGGACTTGCTCCGATCAGTTTTTCGAGGAGAATCCATCCGCGCTGATCTCGTCAGGCCTTCTTGTGCAGGATGACGAAGGAGTCTCCCTTACGGTCGTGGACCTGATTAACGTAATCTACCGCCACCTACCGTGAAGTGCCGGTTTCCTCGTGAAACTGGTCGGAGCCAGGCGCATGGCGCGCACCAAGGTAACTGACTAAACACCCTATGAATGGTTCATATTGTGTTATTATTGAATTGTTTTGAACGTTTCCGGACCTAATTTTATTCTTCCACTGCCTCGCCGGGAGACGGGATCCGGATCCGCCACGGTTCCCCAACAAAAATTTCTTCTCGCTCCCGAGTGTTAGAGTAGATGCCCAACTAGCCAACTTGTGGCGTGTGGGTTTTATT
>KQ996102.1:1449-14913 GCA_001598015.1 Dorcoceras hygrometricum
AATATCAGATATTGTAATGTTACCATGGGTAAGCTTACCCTTACCCACAGTGTTACCGTGAGAGTTATCACCGAACACAATCTTAGCTCCTTTATGCGGTGTCAAATCTGATAGTAGCTTTGGATTTGCAGTCATATGTCGTGAACAACCACTATCCAGGTACCAGATGTTAGATTCATCTCCAGATCTGTACCTGTTAACCTCATCTTCTGTAGTGGTCTGATTTGCCATCAAGCAGTGAACATCTTCTGGCTCACTGTCACTGGATGAGGAGCTGCTTGATGTGGAATCTGATTCAGAATCTGCCCAGTTCTTGTTACTCTCCTCAGCAAAAAGTACTTTTCTATCATTCTTCCTGTTGGGTCTCTTCTCAGATCTGGTCCTCATCCTTCTCTATTTGGATCTTTCCTTGGATCTATCATCTTTCTTCTCTTATTTCTTATATCTGTCCTCCTTCTTAGGTCTGTTGCAATCTGCAGCAAAGTGCCCTGGACGACCACAATTATAACAGTTCATATCAGTAGTTATCTTTTCAAATTTGTTATAATTGTAAGATGGGTTAGAGGATCTTCTCATGAATTTCCCAAACTTCTTGACGAAGAAGGACATGATATCATTGATCAGTTGTTCAGCAGACTTGATAGTGCTTGGAGAGCGTTGTTCAGATGTTGATGCTACAAGAGCTTTTGTTGGTTGAGATGTTGACGGTCCAGCCTCAGATCTGGTCTCCAGCTCGAACTCGTAGGCTTTGATATTGGCAAACAGATCATAGAGCTCAAGCTTATTTAGATCTTTGAACTCCCGTATGCCATAGTCTTGACATCTCACTCTCTGGGTAGCGCTCTCATCACCTTGAGAGCTAGTTCTCTGTTACTGTATTCCTTGCCAATACTGGTCAGGTCTATAACAACAGCACTAAATCTTTCATCGAACTCAGCGATGGTCTCTCCATCTCGCATCTTTATCGACTCATACCAAGGTCAATTTATTCTCCTTGGTTTCGTCATTGCCTTCGCAGATTTGAGTTAGTTTCTCCCATATTTCTTTGGTAGTGGCACAAGTTTTGATCTTGCAGAACATATTCTTGTCCAGCGTCTTGAAAAGAATATCCTTCGCCACATTGTCCAGATTGGCCTTTTTCTTGTCCTCAGTTGTATATTCATGTCGGTTCTTTCCCACCCACTGAGGTGCGCCATCAGTGATAGCTATTGCAGAGTTGGCTTTCATAATGAGGATCTCAGTTCAGATCTGTTTTCTTGACTAACAAAAATTGTGCGGAAAGAAGTCATTTAAACAGTGAACAGTATGAATGTAAATAAGTGCGATGAAAAAAGTAAAAGTGCAAGGTCAGAGATTTTTTTCTGGAAGTTCGGATATCAAATCCTACGTCACCCCTTGTTCCTTTGCAGGAAGGTTCCACTAGAAGAATTTGATGTACACAACCTCAGAATACACCCGATCACCGAGCCTCGCTCCAAGGGAACCCCTAGCAACTCCAAATACTCGCAGATAACACTGCGGAATACAATAGAATGTAATTTTCTCAAACGGATTAACGTAGAACCTTTGTTACAGACTCAATCTAAGTGATACAATGAATTACAATGTTTTGAGTACTGTAAATATCTCGAAGATAAATCAATTAAGCACAAAGGAATGTTCTTCGAGATTTTGACAACTGGGACTTTGAATATTTTGAACGCTTGAATAATCCCAGAAAGTTGTGAGCGTGAGAGTATGCAAGATAAATCGTTCAGTGACCTCTTCATTTGAAATATTCAGCTATTTATACTCTTTAGCTTCAACGGTCAGTGGATTCAAATCCCTTTGTATATCTTCATCGTAACTTCATTAGTGCTATGCAGAAGGTAATTTGAGCTTGTCATGGCTTGATTTACTTATATGCCAAAGCGGGTAACCAGCGTATCAATCATTCTGCGTATTGTGCGACTTTACCCATAATAGCTTTGATCTTGTTTCCTTAATTCAAGTTGTGACCGTTTATGTCTATCGATTAGTCACTTGATAATTTCTAAAGACATTCGAAGCTCACATCTGTTGACGCATTGAAATCTGAATACTGCTCCCTTTCCCTTTGTGAAAAGCTACAATATATGTCTCTTTACTTAAGCCATCGCATCTGAATTGTCCTACTTGTATTATTACAGAATCAATACTCTGTTTAGATCTGATCTACTGTACTCTCCTCGTAATACTGTTAAATCTGAATTCTGAAAGACACTGTGGGGTCTGTTCACATCTGAATAAACACACCTGGATCTGTTACCGAAGTCTCTGAGTCAAATCTGAATGCCCTCAAATCTTAAATCATGACCCGATTACCGAAACAACCCCAATACTCAAATCTGATAAGCTCTTCCGAAATCTTCAACCCGATAACTGAAGTCTGAATAAACTGTTCCCAATTCTTTCAGATCTGAAGATACTTAATTGTGAACCAAGATAACTGACTGTCCAGATCTGATTTTCAAGATTCAGTTCTTAACTTATTTTTGTTATCACCAAAACTTATAAATTTTATCTTAACAACGTCTGAAAACTCATTCGCTACATCTAGCAACTCAGGTTTCTTATTTTCTACTATTGATACTGCTTTAACAAAACAAATCCTTGATGTTCTTTCCTCAGATAACTCTGGGCTTTCAGAGCTGATATCAGCTTAGGGGTTCTATCAATCCTTGCAGCTCGGAACAAAATTTGGGTTTCTTCTGGATGGTTTAACTTCTACAATTCTTTGTTTAAACTTTATAATTACTCCATACTTAGTTAACTATTTTTTCCCAAAATTAAATTAAACTTAAGCATGGGAAATCTGCATATGCGTAGTACCCCTGCATTTTAAGCTCTACGCTGCGACATATACTATTGGCTCACACGATTTCTCCTACTGATATGTTAACACAAAAATATTTAGCTAATATTTCTGATTGTACTGGTTGTTTCTTATCCAAAATTTCTGATACAAAACAAACGGGTTGAACAGAATCTAACAAAAATACTATAGTCATACTAGAGATACCAAATTTTACCTGTAGAATCTGGTATATCCTGATCTGTTGTCATCACGTAGGCTCTACATGTCATGAGTTGTTTCGACTACTGACAATTCCTGGAGATGTGTCCTGGACTACCACATTTTTAACACACGTTCTGCCCCGCTTGGCAAGGAACTGAGTGGTTCCTTTCACAAACAGTACAATTATCCTACTATCAATCCAAGGAACTGTGCTGATCGGTTGGGGTTGTGGAGGTCTTTGTCCCTGAGACCTCTGCTGGTTGTCATTGGGTTTGTTAGCTTGCTTCTGGTCTTTATGTTGAAAGTATGGACATTTAAGCTGAAGTTTTTTCATCAATTTCCATCCAATCCTGCTCAGCTCGCAAGGCTTTATTAACGGCCGCTCTGTAATCTACTGGTTCAGCTAGCCTAAAGTCATGTTTCAACGTCGATCGTAATCCATCGACAAAGTGACGGAGCTTCTCTTCCGCATCTCTTTCTATCAGCGGAACAAAGTAACAACCTCTTTCAAACTACGGATATAGTCCCGCACTGACATACCTCCCTGCTTCAGAGTTAAAAACTCCCTCTTCAGTTCAGACCTCACATCCACTAGGAAATATTGGTCAAAGAACACCTTCTTGAATTCCTCCCAGGTGAGCATAGCCACATCTACTGTAATCTTGGCTCCTCCCCACCATATCATAGTATCTCCTCTCAACATATAGATAGCACACCTAGGTCGATCCGGGTCAGATAACTATAGATAGTCGAATATAACCTCCATAGATTTAATCCATCTTTCCGCTAAAAGTGGATTATTTTTTACAGAAAACTCTTGCAGATGTTGTCGTCTAAACCGTTCTTGGGGATTCTCATTGTTGGATCTGTTTCTACGGATAAGAATCTGAGTTTTGATTAACACAAAACCTGCTTATATTTGACTAACTGCTTTTGTGCAATGTGAAGTGTACTTGATTGAAGAAACAGGGAGATATTCAAGTTGGAACAATGAGGGACGCCCAAACTGGTGGAGAAAATAACATCGAAGTTGTAACGGTGAGGGGACGCCCAAGCTGGTCCAACATAGGTTGCTATGCAGGTTCTGCAGGAATCCAGACGCAGGAATCATCAAGCTGGTTCACCAGCTTGATGAAATAGAATGGTAGATTGGTTCAAGCGAAAGATGAAGTGCAGAACAACTCAAGCGAAGAGAGATGAAGTGCAGAACAGCTCAAGCGCAGATCAAGTGCAGTGTACAAGTGTAATGAACAAACCGGAATGGAGCAAAGCTTATCAAGGTTAAACCAGCTCGGATAACACATCTGCAGATGCTATCAAACCTACGAGCTGGTACACAGAACCAAGCTGGTTAAGGTCAAACTAGTTCAGATAACAGAATAGATCAGAGCAGAAGTCGTCTGAGTTCAAGGGCAGAAGTTGGACAAAACGACAGAAAAGCGATTTGAACACACAACATTACGCATACTACCTTTCGATGTTCAATTCGATTTGCTTTGTTATCTTCTCAGAACAGTGATCACGTGCCTAAAAGTGATAAAGCTTGCAAAAGCATTAAATGACAAAGGACACAAAGTACTACAATGTCAGAAGACTTTTCAACGGCTACAACTTTGTGTCCAATGGGAAAATCTGCACAAGAGGCTATATTAAGAGCAGAGCACAAATAGATCAACATAGTGAGAAGAACATAGAGCAAAGCACGAAGTCGAAAAGGGTTGTGCAAAATTCAGAACAAAACAGAATAAAGCACAATCATGGGAAGATAGCAGATAACCAACTCAGAGAGGAGCACTTCCCAGTGTGTGAGATTTTATCTTCGGGAGATTGAGCGTACACTGTAAATCTCACACACGATTCACTCATATATATTTGAGAGAGCTGACTAGATTAGTTGAGTGAATCAAAAACAAAAACGACTTCCATTGTAGTCTTCAGACAGAGACGTTAAACAAGTCTAGTTGTCTTTCGCACTGAGACGTTAAAGAAGTGTGTGTTGTCTTTCGCACTGAGATGTTAAAGAAGTGTGTGTAGCCTTTCTCACCGAGGCAGTAAAGAAGTGATGTTAGACACACAGCTTGTGGGCTTACTGTGCAGTGGTGTGGCAACAAGTTCTTGCGGCTGCTGGTCGTAGGAGTGGGTTGTAGCGAAGGGTCGCTGCAATCAAAACCTTCTAGTGGAAACCTTACCGATTGCGGAAGAAAGGTAGACGTAGGAGATTTAGCTCCAAACTTTCAGAAACAAATTATAGCGATGTTGTCATCACGTAGGCTCTACATGTCATGAGTTGTTTCGACTACTGACAATTCCTGGAGATGTGTCCTGGACTACCACATTTTTAACACACGTTCTGCCCCGCTTGGCAAGGAACTGAGTGGTTCCTTTCACAAACAGTACAATTATCCTACTATCAATCTAAGTAACTGTGCTGATCGGTTGGGGTTGTGGAGGTCTTTGTCCCTGAGACCTCTGCTGGTTGTCATTGGGTTTGTTAGCTTGCTTCTGGTCTTTATGTTGAAAGTATGGACATTTAAGTTGATGTTTTTTCATCAATTTCCATCCAATCCTGCTCAGCTCGCAAGGCTTTATTAACGGCTGCTCTGTAATCTACTGGTTCAGCTAGCCTAAAGTCATGTTTCAACGTCGATCGTAATCCATCGACAAAGTGACGGAGCTTCTCTTCCGCATCTCTTTCTATCAGCGGAACAAAGTAACAACCTCTTTCAAACTACGGATATAGTCCCACACTGACATACCTCCCTGCTTCAGAGTTAAAAACTCCCTCTTCAGTTCAGACCTCACATCCACTAGGAAATATTGGTCAAAGAACACCTTCTTGAATTCCTTCCAGGTGAGCATAGCCACATCTACTGTAAGCTTGGCTCCTCCCCACCATATCATAGTATCTCCTCTCAACATATAGATAGCACACCTAGGTTGATCCGGGTCAGATAACTATAGATAGTCGAATATAACCTCCATAGATTTAATCCATCTTTCCGCTACAAGTGGATTATTTTTTACAGAAAACTCTTGCAGATGTTGTCGTCTAAACCGTTCTTGGGGATTCTCATTGTTGGATCTGTTTCTACGGATAAGAATCTGAGTTTTGATTAACACAAAACCTGCTTATATTTGACTAACTGCTTTTGTGCAATGTGAAGTGTACTTGATTGAAGAAACAGGGAGATATTCAAGTTGGAACAATGAGGGACGCCCAAACTGGTGGAGAAAATAACATCGAAGTTGTAACGGTGAGGGGACGCCCAAGCTGGTCCAACATAGGTTTCTATGCAGGTTCTGCAGGAATCCAGACGCAGGAATCATCAAGCTGGTTCACCAGCTTGATGAAATAGAATGGTAGATTGGTTCAAGCGAAAGATGAAGTGCAGAACAACTCAAGCGAAGAGAGATGAAGTGCAGAACAGCTCAAGCGCAGATCAAGTGCAGTGTACAAGTGTAATGAACAAACAGGAATGGAGCAAAGCTTATCAAGGTCAAACTAGCTCGGATAACACATCTGCAGATGCTATCAAACCTACGAGCTGGTACACAGAACCAAGCTGGTTAAGGTCAAACTAGTTCAGATAACAGAATAGATCAGAGCAGAAGTCGTCTGAGTTCAAGGGCAGAAGTTGGACAAAACGACAGAAAAGCGATTTGAACACACAACATTACGCATACTACCTTTCGATGTTCAATTCGATTTGCTGTGTTATCTTCTTAGAACAGTGATCACGTGCCTAAAAGTGATAAAGCTTGCAAAAGCATTAAATGACAAAGGACACAAAGTACTACAATGTCAGAAGACTTTTCAACGGCTACAACTTTGTGTCTAATGGGAAAATCTGCACAAGAGGCTATATTAAGAGCAGAGCACAAAAAGATCAAAATAGTGAGAAGAACATAGAGCAAAGCACGAAGTCGAAAAGGGTTGTGCAAAATTCAGAACATAACAGAAGAAAGCACAATCATGGGAAGATAGCAGATAACCAACTCAGAGAGGAGCACTTCCCAGTGTGTGAGATTTTATCTTCGGGAGATTGAGCGTACACTGTAAATCTCACACACGATTCACTCATATATATTTGAGAGAGCTGACTAGATAGTTGAGTGAATCAAAAACAAAAACAACTTCCATTGTAGTCTTCAGACAGAGACGTTAAACAAGTCTAGTTGTCTTTCGCACTGAGACGTTAAAGAAGTGTGTGTTGTCTTTCGCACTGAGATGTTAAAGAAGTGTGTGTAGCCTTTCTCACCGAGGCAGTAAAGAAGTGATGTTAGACACACAGCTTGTGGGCTTACTGTGCAGTGGTGTGGCAACAAGTTCTTGCGGCTGCTGGTCGTAGGAGTGGGTTGTAGCGAAGGGTCGCTGCAATCAAAACCTTCTAGTGGAAACCTTACCGATTGCGGAAGAAAGGTAGACGTAGGAGATTTAGCTCCAAACTTTCAGAAACAAATTATAGCAAATTCTCTTTACTGTTTTCCGCACCTGCATTCATATGCATAGCACGTTTGCTTAATATGCTTTAACTGTTTAAAGAGCTTTCGAATATAAGAGTTCAATTTGAGTTGTTCCGCATGATTTTAATTCATTACTCAATCTGTGTGAGGAATCATATTTCAAGATTTATGATTAATCAGATTTTGGGATTAGATTAGTCACGAGAATTAAGATTTTCGAATTCCAGAATTTATGGTTTTTTGTGAAATCTGATTTGAGAATTCAGATCTCTCGTAGAGTAGTTCATATTTCTAGTCGCAGGATTTATAGGGTGAAATTTGGTAGTGATTTGGAGTCGAATTGATTGAGTTGTGATAGAAATATGGTTTCCCTAAGTGTTAACGTGAATTGCCGCGAGAAGAAGTGAAACGCTGTCGTTCTGGTGAGATCTGGATGATTGAGAGTTTCACGAGAGTTGAGCGTTCAATTTTCTTAGTTCCAGACGTCAACACAGGTCAACGCTATTGGTAGTAGCGAGAGATCTGGTAGCGCTAATGTGTGACGTAAACAGATGTCACGTTGGTCAACTGTGGTGTTGACTGCTGGATCGTTAATGCGTTCACAGGAGAGATCTGGTTTCGCTGGATTGAGAGATCTGGTGTAGCGTGTTCGGATGTCGTGGTATCGACCAGCGATGAGCGCTAGCGTTGTGCTTTGGGGAGAGATCTGGTTGAACGATGTGACGTCATTTTATTAAGTTGCTGCGTCGTCGTTTTGATACTTAGCGTTTAGCGTGTGTTGACTTGCACGAGTGAAGGGATCTGGTGTGTTAGCGCTGAGATCTGTTTTATTGGAACGCTGCCGTTTTGATTAGTTAACGTTAAGATGTTCCAGATTTCATCGATACGCTGTCGTTTAGATTGTTGCGCGAGAGTTAGCGTTAACGCTGTAATCTGATGGGCGTGTGAGCGTTGATTTGAGAAATCTGTTTAGTGCTAGGATTTGTTGCAGGAATCTGTTTTTGTTGGTGATTGGCTCGTTCAGTAGCTATTGAATTGAGGAAATTAATATAAGTGTTGAGAAACACTTAGGATATTTTTAGACACCGATATTCCTCTGTTTCCCCAACATTCTTGAAACCCTCGTTTTAGATACTGTTCACTCGAACATTTTATTCCGTCGATTCCTGCCGTTTCCAGCCTTTGTTTTGGATGAGTTAGGTGGCGCTGAACTCCCCTTGTTTAGCTCTTTCGATTGCTACCCTTTAGAGGCGCTGAATCGCTGTTGGAGAAGGACGCGAAGTTGGCAGAGTTCGTGAAGCTTCATGAGTTTGGAGCAATGGTTCTCCTGCGTTGTTAGCAACTTTGTGTAAGTAAATTCTTGCAGATTTCAGCTTTGTAGGAAGGTTGATTAGAGTTCTGTGAGAATTTGGGTAGCTTCGTGAACTACAAGGCTTAGATATTAAGCTGCTATGTCCAGATTTGTGCGTATTTTGAGTGACCTTTACAGATTTGTGTTCCTAGGTGTGTTCTGCCGAGGTTGAAGAAGCCAAGAGGAATCTGGTTTCTTAGGCCGTGATTTTGTCGTGCCTGTGAGATCTGTTAAGGTAGTATCTGAACGTGAAGGTACGAATTTGAGCAATTTGGACAGCTTTGAGGCATGAACATGTGTATATTTCAGGTTTTGAAATCTGGTTGATTTTGATGTGAATTACGTGAAGCATTTGTTGAATGTTTGATTGATTTCATGTTCTATTTTGCATAAATTATGCATGTAGAATTTTGATATGGCTTATTGGCATACATGCATACATCTTGAGCCTGTTTGACAGATTGATTGATGACCTGATTGAGAGCCACGTTGTGACTGGCCGACAGATGTGTCGTGCCCGGAAAGTCCAGCTCTATCTTCGGAGTGGTGACTGCCGGATTCGAGTGTCTAACACCGAGCTGTGATGGGCTGACGGGCCCCGATGATCACGGGTCGATGATTTCCACCGGCCGATTGGCTGTGCATGGTATAGAGGCTCGCTTGAGATGATTTTCCATTCGATATGCTGGTCTAGCTATCTGATCCTTGATAGCCCTCATGCATTTCATAGCATTGATTTATAGCATGTTGCATGATTAGCTATTTTAGATGGCTCTTCGTACTGAGGCTTGACATCGTATTTGTTTTCCTGCTTTTGTGTTGTTTGGGTCTGTGTTACCCATTTGCAGGATCTTCAGGTAACCAAGCTGGACCGAGTGGAGTGCCAGCTGGTCGATCCCCGTTCTCTTGAGTCCCAGTTTATTTTATTATGTATTGAAACGGGGGATGCCCCGTGTTTTTATGTATTGGGGATCTAATTCTGACTTGAGTTATTATTGTTACATGTTTATATGAGTTTGAGTCAACTCGTATTTTTACTATGAATATTGTGACTGACGATTTTGAGTTCATGCCCATTTTACTTCGAAAAAATTTTAAGCCCGATTTTACGCTTCCATGATTATGTGCTTAATTGTGCTATATTCTCTGTTTAGTAGAACGGGGCCTGACAATCTGTATCTCGGTGCATTAACATTCAAGAACACTGAGCTATTGTAGCTCAACTTAAAGAAAGACTTCTAGTGTTAAACCAGCTTGAAGAGTAGCTGGTAATCTGGACCAGCTCGCAGAGCTGGTTGTCCAAATTCACGGTGATATGGTTTCATAAGTTGCGTGCTGGTTTTCCAAACTCTCAAATATTTTAAATGCACGTAACTCACGGGGTTGGTGTTTCGACTTTGTGAGAGCCTACGTGAGTTGTGGCATAGCTCACGAATACCCCTATTTTTCGATCCCAACAATTGGTATCAGAGAGATTTTGCGACCTGGTACCCCGTAATTTAGGGACCAACATCATGATTAGACATTCGCCCTGTTGGCTGGCCATTTCCTGGGCTAGATTGATCAACCAGGCGTTCCAACAGCTGGGCAATGTTCGCTAAAACACGGTTACTACCGCCTGATTCACCATCCTCTTCTATACTATCTCTTCTTCCTCTTCCTGACATTATCTGTATTCATAGCCCAAATCCACCACAAGACTATCATGAAAGAATACTATATAAGAGAACATGAACAAAAACTCACAGGTTAAATGACGCGGCTGGCGAGAACTGTCTCAGACAGGAAGAAGTGTTTTTCTCAAAGACCATGCTCTGATACCAATTGTAAATCCCCGATCCGAAAATTATAAATAAATACTTTGGGAAGGTGCAAAGTGAAAGGTAATAACTTATTTCGGATTAATTTGCGCATTCATTAAAATTTCAGATCGCAATATAGGAGAACAAACTATATGTCATGTCGAAGTAATACTCAACTGCTAAACTTTATATATAATCAAAGATACCAATACACTTAGATTACATTGAATAAAAGAAGTAATCTGAAATGTACCAAAGTTGTATCTTAACTTCCATACAACAAGAAGACGGTAAACTAGAGCAACACGGAAACAACGTCCACGATAAACACTCCCTATCGGATCTAGATCGCACCAACCAGTGATCTCTAAATCTGATTACCTGCACTCAGGAAAACTAGTGAGCCTAGAGGCTCAACAAGAAAATATGGAATAACAAAGGCAGACAATACATGCATAACAATAGCTTTCACTATAACTGAAAGCTCATAAACTGAACCACTCGTAAGTTGAATACAGAATACTGTAATCTGGTAAATTGATAAACTGTGAAAACAGGGAACTTATAAAGCATAAACTGCACATGCTTCAAACATTTTTCTATAATAAAACATTTAATGATATTAAAGGAAGTAACATAAATTTTCTCATTTTCTGTGGTTGTAATCATTCCTTTGCTCTGTTCTTTTGAGTTAAGGCTCAGAATCTATAAGTAGGTCAGTCGTTTGATAACTATCATATGTATACAGACTCTGAGGAATAAATCCCAAACCATGTGAAGGGATATATAGGCTCGTCAACCCATAATCCTTGCCCTTTCTGATTTTAAAGGGTATATAGTTCGTCAACCATAATCCTTGTCTTTACAATGGAGGGGCACACGGGTTCGTCAGCCAGAGTCCTCACCGTCCCTCTGCTGGCCATATGTTATATTTTCCATAAATCAATTTAAAATTTTAAATTTACTTCCTTTAAAACTCACTGGAAAAATTTCTTTACTTTTTGTAAATCTTGCTTTCTCTGCTTTTCTTGATCTGTAATAGATCATTTTATTATATGATTTGTTATTTTTAAAACTCTTTTGATGTTCGAAGACTATTGGGAGTTCTTCGGAGTTGAATTGAAGAAGAACACTAAAATCAGCTCGGACTACAGAAACGAATGAAGAATAGCAGGGCTCTAAGCTGATGAACTATCTCTTGAAATGGCTATAACTGCGGATAGATTGGAGTTATACTTTCAAATCAAAGCTAAAGGAAAGAAGAATTAAACTTGAAGTTACTGTATCAGTCCAGAATGGACATAAGCTGGATCATCTCGGAGCAAAGTAGCACGCGAGTGTACTGATTCAGAATAGAAAATCAGCTCTGGGCTGTTTGGTCAACTCAGATTAGGTAAAGTCAACACAAATTAAATGAGCAGACAGGAATAAATGGTCAACCAAAGTCAACTCAGCATGGATAATGAAATCAGATGACGAGCGTAAAACAGCTCTGGGTGAGAAATCAGATCACGGGTAATAAATATCTCTAGGAAAATAAATAGATTACGATTATGAACAGCTCTGAGAAAATAAACAGATCGCAACTTGAAATCATCATTGGGAAAATAAACAGATCGCGACTTAAAATCAGCTTTGGGAAAAGAAACAGATCGTGAATTAAAACAAGCTCTAGGAAAAACAGATCGCGAACTTAGCTCAATATGACTAACAATTTATAATATTTTATAGCCTGAATAAATCGAAAATATCTAACGAAAATTCCAGAAACAAGAACACGTAAGCTTCGTGTAAGCTACTGAAGAAAAAATACTTAAGTTTCTTGTTAGCTGCTTCCCAGAAAACTCAGGAAGAAACAGGAACGAACATCATAAAACATTTTCTAAAAATTCTTTTCTGAATCAAAACTTTATCAAACCAATACTTTCTCAAGAAAACATCATAAACTCAACTGTGTTTGAAAAGAACTTCAAAGAAAACATTTCTCAAAACCTTTAAACTCAGACAAACATGCAAGCAGAATCAATATATGCTTTGAAAAGTGCAGCAAGAAGCAGAGTTTCCTTGCCTCTACTTTTGAAAAGCTAACAGAAATCCTCCGGTGTTGCATAACTTACAGGCACAATCCAAAAATCACTTTGAAAGAGTTGAAGTTTCGGTCGGTTGGTGGAGAGCTTTTCACCGCTTTAAAAATGAAATTCTTTTGAAAGAGTTTTATTGTGGTGTGAAAAGTGATGATACGTGTATTTAAAAGAAAACAAATAGCATGGTCATTTAGAAAATATCTTTAAAGGCTCCGTTAGGTTCACAAGCATGCATAAACCGAACTGTTAAAATAAAATAGGCCATGCTTGTTAGTGTTCGATTGGCCAACTTCTGCAAACCGCATTCCTGCTCTAATCTGAAACTTCAGCTTGGACGAAATTTGAATCGCTGAACTTAAACTGAAGAACGGTACTGAAATTAACAAATTAAACCTTTCAAAAATTTAGATCTATCATTGTGGATCTCATCACCGCTTTAAACGGCTTAATCTGCAACGCCCCAAAATCCATAGGACCACAATTCTTAGTCCTTTTAATTCAAGGACCCATTTCTAATTTCGAATTTCAGCTTAACCGTATAATTGCTAGCTGATTTCTTATTTTCAGATGTTGAACACAGTGCAGAGGTCTGGTCAGCTGTTACCCGAGCACCAGCTGAGTAATTTTCAGAAGTTGAAAATAAAATGATTTTTTGGATGGGAGAATGGTTCTTTTTAAATGAGAGTATTGCTTTGACAAATTCAAATATTGATAGGGGACTTTTAA
>KQ996107.1:0-14745 GCA_001598015.1 Dorcoceras hygrometricum
TACATCTCTTCGTCGTTCCTTCGTCAGTATTCTACTGTTTTCATATGTACACTACGTAGAAACGTTAGAAACACAATAACAGGTTTTGTGTAATTCAAAACTCAGATCTGGATCTGTTATCCAGATCCATCAACTAGTTTAAAAGGAAGTAATTTCAAAGTTTTATGACCTGTGGAAAAGATAAATAGACGGTCAACTTGTGGGAGTGTGAATGTAGATCGATGGACCGGGGTGCCCCTCCAGAAATGAATGATAATGGGCGATAGTTCGCCATAGACCTGATATCAGATGAGCTTGATCAAGTGGACAGACCTAAGGAGAACTTCCGCGTCACATCTCATATAGAAAATTGAATGGGTTATTTTATAACCGCATATTTTAAAGAAAGTTTATGATTAATGTTTTCCTTTATGTTAAATATTATGTTTAGTCAGTGCGGAATTATTTGTTGTTACCAGAATTACCCGCTGGGGTCCTAGGCTCACTACCTTTCATGGATGCAGGTGAGGAGGTTTAGCGTGAGCTGGCTGGTGCGAATTGAAGTAGACTGGGAGATTGTTTATCGATGGACCTACGTTTCCATGTTGTGTCAGATAGCATCTCTTTTGTTGTGTTGATCAGTAAACAAACATGACATTATGTATTTCTATATCAAACCTTATACGATGAATTATTTCACCGTTATAGAGATCAGTTAGCATAATCTTTCTCAACTTTCTAATATCACAATACCTAATCTGTTTTACGCTCATGATCTGATTTCTCTCCCTGAGTTGTTTTATCCTCGCTAGCCTATGTTCATTCTCTGAGCTAATAGCATTACCATGTCGTTATTCTAATTTGAATTGTTCTCTAAAATTGCAAAACCATCCATGAACCGTTGTTTTCTTCTACATCCTAAAATTTGAATAAGTTTTATGTATATTTCTTCGTACTCTCGAGATTAATTAGTATAATTGTGGACTAGGGCACCACAGGAGGAAATAAGGAGAAGAAGTCTTTCAGGTAGAAGCGCAATCAGATGGTGCTTGCTGCTGAGGAAAGAAAGAGCAAATGGGCTGATACATACGCATAGGAGTCTACATCTAGAAGCTCCTCCATTGAAAGCGAGACGAAGGAAGTACACTGTCTCATGGATGATGGCAATAACGAAGTACTTGAATTTGCCAATACATAATTTACACGTGAGGACTTTTTCCTACATTAAAGGAAATGGTCCATGAGTATAAGAAGTTTTCGTATACATTCAAGGATGTCAAAGTAGAAATTAGGAGTTTAGTGGACAATTTTGATGAACCAAGCTGTTCTCGGGTTGGAGACTATGATAGTCTCGGTACAAAGTTAACAACGCTGATGACAGAGAATGATAAATTGCATACAGTCACAGGAAATGGTCTCTGGAATCAACTATTGAATCAGTTGGTGAGCTTGTGTACTAAATCTTCTATTTCACTTACATTACTGTATGACCCTACTAAAAAACAGGTAATAGACAACGGATAAAATCCGTTGTCTATTAGAAAAGACGATCGTGGTCGATGTCCGTGTTGTTAAAAGTCTCGGTTAAACACAATATATAAAATCCATTGTTGTTTGGACGTATAAGAACGGAAAAAAATCCGTTGTAATTGTTAAAAAAATAAGTAAGTTAAACCGTTTCTTCTGGAAATTTAAACATGGTTTTCTATTATTCGACGACATTGTTTGTTAGGGTCGAAATACCAGGGTGTCCGTGATCTCTGCCACAACTTACGTAGGCTCTCACACAGCCTAAACACCAAACTCGTAAGTTACGTGCATTTTACAATATATTTAGAAAAACATCACTCAACCAGCAACCATATCGTGCTTAAGCTGGTCGTTCGATCTGGTCTATTAAATCTCGAGCTTCAATAGCTCATGTTCTTGAAAGATTTTGAGCACCGAGAAGTAGATCAGTATGATAAAAATCATGCGAAAATAAACCTGAACTACCCTATATAAATTGAAAGTTAAATAAACAGTTTTAAACTCATGTATGCAGAATGTAAATGCACTAAGCAATAAAAAAAATATGCTGCGATTTGTTTATGGAAGTTCGGAGCTGAATCTCCTACGTCTCCTCTTCTTCCGCAATCGGGAATGATCCACTAGAAGGCTTTGATTACAGTGACCCTCGCTGCAACCCACTCCTACGACCAGCAGCCGCAAGAACTACTAGCAACCACCACTGCACACCAGCCCGCAAGCTACGTGTGTCTAACTCACTTATTTTACACCTTTGTGAGAAAGGCTACACACACTTCTTTAACGTCTCAGTGCGAAAGGCAAAAATGAATGTTTGTGTTTGTGATAAACTCAACTATTCTGTTAAGCTCACTGCTTTCATATGTGAGTGAATCTGTGTGTGAGAAATATATAGTGTAAGTTCACTCTCTCGGCTGTTTTCTCACACACTGGGAAGTGCTTCTGTGAAAGCTGTTCTCTCTGTTTTCTTCCCTCTGGTTTTTGATCTTCCTCTCCTGTCTTTTACTGCTCATCGTATTTTTCATATAAATAGATCTGTCAACATTTAATGTTGCAGCCATTGCTGACTTTGAGTACGAGAATTGTGTACTTGTAGACATGACGAAGCTAATCAGTTTGAACTAATACAATGCAATCTCCACAATACTTGTGTTCAAACTGTTTTGTTCGTCTGAGCTGGTTTTTCACTGAGCTGGTTGCTTCTCAACTAAGCTGCTCTTGATCTTATCTACTCTTGAACTTCTCTTGAGCTGTTCTGCTCTTTATAACTCAGCTCTTTCTACACTATTCTGCACTTCGATGCTGATCTGAGCCTGCTCTTGCTCCAAGCTGGTGAACCAGCTTGGGTGTCCTATGCGATTTGGTTATCCTCTACTGGACCAACTCGGGTGTCCCCTCTCTGTGCCAGCTTGGATATCCTCTACTAGACCATCTTGGGTGTCCCCTCACTGTTCTAGCTTGGACATCTTCTCAATCAGCTCTTGGTTCGATCTGCTACAGTGCTTTGTTCCAGCTCGCTGCTGAGCCGCTACATTTCTCTTCATCCAGCTCGCTTCTATCTCTATACCATCTCACTTCCGATCTGGTTCGCTACGCACTTAGTACAAATCGTTAGTAAAATAACAGCAGGTTTTGTGTTAATCAAAATTAAGATTCTGATCTATAAACACAGATCCAACATTGTTATAAAACCGTTGTTATATCAATATGATATTTTTCTCGATAATAAATATTTGTAGTCTATTAATTATAATGAAACGAACTAGAAATTATTAATTTTTATATATACAAATATTAGGAATTTCAATTAATTACACAACAAAAAATATGATAAAATTCTATCCAGTTGGACCAGATAATGGAAAATACAATGTTAATACCACAAAATAATCTGCTTTGTCCTACGAATAATTCTTTACACTTCCCAACGATCTAGCTTTGAAAATAAATTCATCCAAACCTAAGATGATGAAATGCTATCCAATTGGACCCGATAATGGAAAATTACAAAGTTAATACCACAAAATAATCTGTTTTGTCCTACAAATAAATCATTACACTTTCCAACGATCTACCTTTTATATAAATTCATCCAAACCTTTGCACGTCCTCCGTATAATTTGTGTTCGTACGACCTATGCAAGGTGTCCGATCTTCAAGCATAGAAACAACATCAATTCTAAAACATCATGGCCAGAATAAATCCGACTTTCATATTTTAATATTAGACTGCTCCAAGCACTGAGTAAAGGACAAATGATAAATTGTTGGCATTAAAAAGACCATTATGATAAAAATTGACAGCAAGCTTGTACAAATACATTTACCTTCAAAATATATAAATACTACTAAACTCCACAAACAAGTGCTTCACATATCCGACAGAAACAATGGCCTTCATAGTTTCCTACACTTTGAACGATAAATGGTCACGGAAATTTCCAGTATTCCATATCATGGATAAAATTTGTACTCAGCCAATTTACCATCGAGTGGTTTATGAGCCCAAGAGACAATACTAATGCTTTGGACGATCCAGTGTTGCTGAGAAACAAACAGATACAAAGCCGCCATACAAATATTAATAACATAATATTTGACAAGCAGTTGGTGTCGAAGAGCAAAAAAGATTGCAACAAAATGATGGAATTAACTACATTACCTAATGTGCCATATTATTTGTCGAGCACAAAATACAAGAGAAACAGAATTGGGAGCTACCAGCTCCAACCTACACCCTCAAATATGATAACTGTCTCTAAACGAAATGAAACGTAGAACAAGAACTAACACTTACCAGAAGGCTCTACCGGAGCTAAAGAACCAACTAGCCGGAAATCACCAAAATTCAGTACACCTTGACTACATCGCACTCATTCTTCCAGCCAACCAAAGGCTCCAAAAGCGGTATGGAAAGAACGATCTTGAGGAGAGTAACTCAACGTACCCGCCTTGCTCCAAGCTGAGACTTCTACCGCCGGCAATCGGAGAAGATAGGGTTCGATGAACAGTAAGGTTTTCGCGACAGGGTAAGGTTCGCTCTCGAGAGAGAATATATTCTAAATGTTGGAAGTGAATGATGTGCACACGGTCAAAGTCAATATATATACTTAAATCTCACGATCTGATCTACAGTGCCATCAACCAGCTCGGGTCCATGCCATCACGCTCCTCACTTAGCTGGCGCACACATCACACGCTTGTTACTCAGATCACGCTCACACAGATTACAATCTCAGGATAGCTTATTCCCTCACTGCCCAGCTCACGCTCGCCAAACAATTCTCACTCACCTATCAACTCGCGCACTCAGCTCAGCTCTTACGTACACATATCTCGCACCATCCAGCTCAGAAGAGCTAAGCTAGCTCACACCTGATCTGACAGCACGAAGCAGCTCACAACATGCACATCAGCATCAGCTCGCAGCACAGGCCAGATCACACACACAACAACACACGCTTGTTACTCAGATCATGCTCACACAGATTACACTCTAAGGACAGCTTACGCCCTCACTGTCATCTCACGCTTGCCAATCGGTTCACACTCACATATCAGCTCGCTCACTCAGCTCAGCTCTCACATACGCATATCTCACACCATCCAGCCCAGAATAGCTAAGACAGCTCACACCCGATCTGACAGCACAAAACATCTCACAACATGCACATCAGCATCAGCTCATAGCACAGGCCAGATCTCGCACTGGCTAGTTTAAGTTCTCGCCAATGATGACTATCACGACTAACTCTCGATAAAGCTGAAACCATAAAAAGCTCTCGACTGGTCTAATACCTATGAGCTGCTCTCATCCAAACTGAAGACAACAAACAACATTGGCCTACACAGGACGCTAATACCAGCTTACACCTAAACTGATACCACTAAACGACGTAGCACAACAATCATGATCTAAACATTCAGCTCAGGACACCCAAAACATCCCTAAGTTGAATCCATCTAAGACTCTAGTTCGCATCATCTATGCTACACAGCTCCTCCCAGATATTCTCACTCCTAAATTGTTTTCCCTAGAAACAGCTCACAAAAAAACCAACGTAACACCCAACTATGCGGTTCAGCTCAGAATCGTTCCTCACAGATCAGCTTACACTCTAGCTCCTAACAGCTTACGCTCATACAGCAAAATCCCCAAGCTGATCGCTACTATGTTGTTATCTCAAAAATATCTTACGATAGGAAGACTTGCTCCATGCTCAACAAATCAGTTCAGATCAGAGCTATTCCACACACAGATCAGCTCACGCTCCACAGAGAGACTCAGCTCATCTGACCCAGATTAGCTTGCGCCTGATCTTGTCTACGCTTAAACCCAATTAATTATCTCTGTTGAGAATAAAATTTAAGTTTTGGTGGTAACAAATACAAGAACTTGAACAGATTACAGTAGTATGATGTAGAGATGAACAGAACAGATCAAAGCGACACAGAAAAGCTCAGATCATGTTGATCAGCTCAGGACAACATAGATCATCTCAGAGCAAGTCGATCAGTATAGAGCGTCGCATTTCATCTTAGAGCAATCAAATCAGTTCAGGACTTCGAATTTCAGCTTAGAGCATCACTATTCAGCTCAGAACGACGCAGATCAGCTCATAACAAGTGGATCAGCTTAGAGCGTCGCTATTCAACTGAGGAAAAGAAGATCAGCTTAGAGCGTCGCTATTCAGCTCACGAAAATCAGATCAGCTTAGAGCGTCGCTATTCAACTGAGGAAAAGAAGATCAGCTTAGAGCGTCGCTATTCAACTGAGGAAAAGAAGATCAGCTTAGAGCGTCGCTATTCAACTGAGGAAAAGAAGATCAGCTTAGAGCGTCGCTATTCAGCTCACGAAAATCAGATCAGCTCAGAGAATCGCTATTCATCTTAGAGCATCACTATTCATCTTAGAAGTCATCTTTCAGTCCAGGAAAAGCAGATCAGTTTACAATGTCGCGGTTTAGTTCAGTTCAGAGCAAGACGAACAGATTAGAGTGACATGGAACAGATCGGATTGGATCTTCGAAATAAGAACAGTGCTTAGAGAAAGAATCAGATTAGAGTGGATTCAGATTGGAGCTTCGTAGGGAAAACAAATTAGTCCAAAGATAGCGCAGAAAACAGCATAGAGCAGTGCTCAGAGTTCACAACCAGCTTAGAGCAAATACTGCGCAGAAAATAGCTTAGAGCGAAGGCAGCGCAGAGAACAGCTCAGAGCTTGAGAACAGCTTTCAGTTTAGAGCATATGAGATTTTAGATCAGAGCATGATGGGCTCAGTTTTCAGGTCAGTATTTGTATTATCAGTTTACAAAATAGCTCAGAGGAACACTTTCCAGATCTGCTTTATATTGAGTATCAGATCAGACCTGAAAAAGATTCACTTAAGCAGAGAATAGTTCAAACAGTTTTTGGAATAGATCTCAAGAGCAGTTTATAGATTTTAATGTAAGAGCTCAGATCTCACAAGCGTACAACCATCAGTTTTTATGTGAAGATATCAAATCAAATCAGATTCGATCAAGTGCTAAATCACTGGTTAAATTATCGGAAAGGAAGATAATATTCCATTGGTTCTTATATGAAGAAAGGAAAGTCTTTTAAACATGGAAAGAAGATCAACTAGCCAGTAGGGCAAATCATTTGAAGATTGATGGAGCTGTATCACTGTTATGCAACACAAATTACATCATGCACACAAGTTTACTTTTCATCGTCATCTTCGTTACAACGTTGCTCTCAAAAGCTTCAAATTCATATTTCTGAGTTGTAACCACTCTGTAGTTTTGTGTATTCATTGTAAATCAAAAGGCAGAGTGCATAGAGCGTGTGTAAGCTGAAACAGCCAATTGTATTTGCAGAACAGATTGCGCGTCTGTTTTCTCTAGTAGAAATGCAAGGATTTCTCACAGCTTTTGTGTTGTTGGAATGCGTTAGAGCAGGAGCTTCTGTAAGAAAATCTTATAGTGGAACCTGAACAAGGAAGAAGGGGAGACATAGGAGTTTAAGATCCGAATTCCATAAACAAAGTCTCGACTCTCTTTACTTTACTGCATTCAATTTTTGCTGTTACTGCTTTCAGTTTTATATGTCTGTTCAATGTTCAATCGAGTTTATTCCGTACAAATATTTGTTACTCGAGATAACAGAAGCGCACTGAGATCTTCAAAGCTGGTAACTCAGCTTAGAGGTCAGGCGAAGGGTTGTAAAATATTTTTAAAAGAGTTTCGTGAAAAAATTTTGAAGGAGTTCATTCACCCCTCCCTCTGAACGCACGAGCTGTATTTAAACTACTTTTTCAATCCAACAATCTCAATTAATCCAATAATCATTCAGACCTCACAATAAATCCCTTAAATAGTTTTGAATCATTAAAATGTCCAAGTAGTCTACGAAATTACAAACTCTAGAGGGTAAAACTATCACAATAATGCGAGGATTGTAACAGAGGCAATTAGTGTTCTAATCGGAATATATTAGGGGGAACACTAATTGAGATTAACGGATGAGCTGCACCGGGGTTCGTGAAGATCAGCTTGGGAGTGAGCAGGTTTATGGTGCATTAGGACCAGCTTAGAGTTTCACAACGTGGTTAAGCAAGCAGTGTGAAATGATGTGTGCTAGAATGCAAAAGCTGGATACAGCTTTGGGTCTGAAGCTATGTCGCGAACTGTGTGGACCTGGAAGATTTGGG
The DNA here is from genome assembly GCA_001598015.1 of Dorcoceras hygrometricum. Classification (NCBI taxonomy): domain Eukaryota; kingdom Viridiplantae; phylum Streptophyta; class Magnoliopsida; order Lamiales; family Gesneriaceae; genus Dorcoceras; species Dorcoceras hygrometricum. Next base: position 8,202 of record KQ996107.1, read on the forward strand.
TTACCCAATGCGAGCTGGTTTGAGTGCGTACCTTGATCCTGGGTGCATAAGTTGATCTGAAGACTTAGAGTGCTAAATAAGACAGTGAAAGCTGAAAAGAGCAATCCAAGCTGATCAAAGTGATGCGGGCTGAGTTAAGCACTCTAAGCTGTTGTACGTACTGCTAGATGAGAAGAAAATATGTATACGTAATTCCTGAACTGATAATAGCACAACAGATCGTTAGGATCTAGAGGATTAGGTGTGATAAATTGAGACTCGGCTCAGGGATGATCAGAGCTGGTAAGTAAGCTGCAAGAGCGGAATGATAAGCGATTAATTGGGATGATTAATCGGGCTCAAGCGTAGCTTAGATTCGATGCGAGCTGATTTGGAGCGGATCGGCTCTGAGATGGAACCCTACGGAGCGCAAGATACAGCTGTGCGTAGAGCAGCTCCGAGTTGTTATGCCTTGTTGGGCATGGATCGAATCTTCCCATCGTAAGTTGTTGTGTAGATGACAACGTGGTAGCGAATAGTTTGAGAGGCACCGTGTAGCATAAGCTGTTATGAGTTGGATTAGAAGCTTGTTGGATCTGTTTTTACAGATCAGAATCTTAATTTTGATTAACACAAAACCTGCTGCTATTTTACTAACGATTTAACTTAAGTGCACAGCGTTGAGCTGAAACATACAGACGCGAACTGGACCAGATCGGAAGCGATTTGGAACAGTACACTGGTGTCGTTCACATGTCCAAGCTGGAACAATGAGGGGACGCCCAAGCTGGTCTAGTAGAGGATATCCAAGCTGGTACGGTGAGGGGACACCCGAGCTGGTCCAGTAGAGGATAACCACATCAGAGGGTATCCAAGCTGGTTCACCAGCTTGGAGCAAGAGCAGCTCAGAGTTTAGGAACCAGCTCAGAGAACAGTGAACAGCTCAGAGACCTGCTGAATAGACCAGCTCAGACGAGAAAAGCAGTTTAAACACAAGCTTTTGTATTGTGTTAGTTCTAACTGGTTTGCATTGTCAACATCAAGTATGCTATTCACAGAGCTCAAAGTCAGCAATGGCTGCAAAGCATTTAATGAAAAGGAGCTTAAAGTCAACAAAGCCTGCAAAACATTAAATGACAAAGGACACAAGGTACAAAACTGTCAGAACTTTTCAGAAGCCTTTATAACGGCTACATCTTTGTGTCCAACGGATAGAATTGCACAAGAGGCTATAACAGCAGCAAGCATCAAAAGATTTTTTAAAAAAGTAGAGAATAGAGCGAAACAGAATACAAGTGCAGAGAGGCACAAAACAGAGGGAAGAAAACAGCAAGGAACATCTTCCACAGAAGCACTTCCCAGTGTGTGAGAAATATATGAGCGACTGAGCTTACACTATAAATTCTCACACACGATTCACTCACAGTTTCAAGAGATGAGCTGTATAGATTAGTGAGTGAATCACAAACACTATCATTTTTTCTTTCACACTGAGACGTTAAAGAAGTGTGTGTAGCATTTCTCACAGAGGCGTTAAAGAAGTGAGTTAGACAGACGCATCTTGTGGGCTGGTGTGCAGTGGTGTTGCTAGGAGTTCTTGTGGCTGCTGGTCGTATGAGTGGGTTGTAGCGAGGGTCGCTGCAATAAAAGTCTTCTAGTGGAATCGTTCCCGATTGCAGAAGAAGGGGAGACGTAGGAGATTCTGCTCCAAACTTCCATAAACAAATTCGCAGTGTTTGTTTTCCTTACTTACTGCATTTACAGCTTTCTGCATCTGCACACGCACATGTTTAAAACCAGTTTATTGCTTTCAATTTACAGAGGGTAGTTCAGGTTTATTTCTGCACGATTTTTTTCATACCTGATCTACTTCTCGGTGCTCAAAAACTTTCAAGAACATGAGCTATTGCAGCTCGAGATTTAATAGACAAGATCACGCGACCAACTCGCAGCGTTGCTGTGAGCTGATACCAGCTTAGGCGCGATATGGTTCCTGGTTGTGTCTGATTTCCGAACTCCCAAAATTTATAATACACGTAACTTACGGGGTTGGTGTCTAGCTGTGTGAGAGCCTACGTGAAGTTGTGGCAGAGCTCATGAACACCCCCATATTTTGGGACCAACAAAGCTGTTATGCAAGGAACAGATACGGGTGCTATGCTGTGCTGATTAGGTGAAATCAGCTTGGATGCAAGCTGATAGAGACGCATAGTTCAGACAAGTGTTGTTCATGGTTGTCAGCGTTGGTGAGATCCGATTGGTCCTCCTGTGCTGAAGGAGTGAATGAGAATTGACCCGTTGCTGTGATGGCTGATGTCCTGAATTGAGTAGACAGATCACGGATAGTACCTGAGTTGTTAGAAGTCATCAGTCTGGTCATAAGATGATGGAGATGTCCAACTTGGAGAGATTGTGAGTAAGGATCATGCCGCGAGATGGTCTTGGGGACACCAGCTTGCCAGCTTGGGGAGTTCCTGTGTGAATGTGAGTCGGATCCAGCTTAGAGGAAATATGGATGCTCCGAGCTGACCAGAGTGCGCAGCGAAATCTGGTAGTTGCACGAGAACTGATCTGCGGGAACAATCTATCTGGTAGCGTGTTCAGTTGAGGCCGTGGTATGTTGGAGTGAAAGCTGAGTGGAGTCTTCGTGCCTAAGCTGAAACAGTGTCGGGATGTGAGTTGACTGAGGACACTGTAGATAAGGCCTGATCTGACGATGTGATCTGAACTGAGGTGTGAGGTCCGATCTGAGTGGGAGAGATGTGCTGAATACCCGAGCTAGATCATGTGCATAAGCTGAGTTGCTTTGCCGGGCTGGAATACAGTGAGGATATCTTAGTTGATCTAATACCACTATAGCCGTAAGCTGCTGGTGACGTGACCTGAGTAGCGGGCGTGAGCTGTTGTGCGCATTAGTTGGGAAGCAGCGTGCTGTTGGATGCCCGAGCTAGTACAGAGGAGAGAGTTGAGCGGACTGAAGGCACTGTAGACGTAATCTGAGCTGAATGGTTTTGTTGGCTTGAAGGAGTCTTCTGCCGTAAGCTGTTCTGAATATTACAGCTTAGAGAACAGTTCTGAGATTTCCAGTGCGAGAGTAAGATGGATTCAGCTTAGAGATTTCTTGATATCCTGAACTGAAGGAGCAGATTTCGAGAAGTTGTACTGTGCTGATTGGCAGAATCAGCTTTGGGTGAAAGCTGTTGGTAGTGGTTAGTTTTGATGAGAACTGATCGTATTTCTCCTGAGCTGGAGTAATACCTGAGAGCTGAGTGTGGTTTGTAAGATGAAGGGTACGCGAGAGCTGAACAATTTACCAAAATCTGAACATTTGAGAGCTGAAGGGCTGGACCGAATTGTGAGCATTGTAGATCAGACTGGAGGAACCAAGTAATATATATAGTGTGGATTTAGACCGTCTACATTTTATTCATTTTTCCACACTTAGAGATATTTCTCTCCCGAGAGCGTACGCTATCGCAAAACCCTAGCATGTTCACCCGGTGCCTTCTTCTTTCGACTACCGGGTTTGGCCGATTGGTTTTGAGAATGGATGCTACAGCTGGAAGCGTCTGTTAGATAGCTTTAATCTCGAGTTTGGAGGCCGATAGAGACAAGAATGGAGAAGAGATGAGAAGTTGGTGTGTTCGAGTTTCAGCACTGTTCGGCTGAGTTGAACTTCGTTGAGATCCGTAGCTATCTTGAGTTTTGACCGGAGCTGGTGGCCTTGGACTGTTGGTCGAGAGCTAGGATTTGAGCAGTGAGCTTGCTGTTGCAGCCGTGAGCTTGGATTGAGACTATGTGGTAAGCTTTGAGCAAAGGTACAAATTTGAGCTCGTATTTACAACTTTGAGATGAACCTGAGAACATATTATGTCGATATTTTTACGTGCTGTCTACTTTGCCTGATTTGCGTGAGCTGAGTATGTTGTTGAGTTTTGTGTCTGTGAGCGGAGTTGCCTGGACTAGAGTCGCATGGTAGAGCCTGATTTTGCTGATTTAACCTGCAAATTCAGATTTCTCGGGACCTTTGCTTGTAGTAATTGTTGCACAGAAAGTATAAGTTACGGATTTGAGCTTGATGTAGCTTGGAATTTGCGTGAGATATTATGTGAGGCTGCTGGGATATTTCTGTCAGGCCTCATGATCTAAACAGAGTAAAATCATACAAACACATGCGGAAGATATCAAAAAGCGGGTAAAATTTTTCGCTTTTGGCCTGACGGTTTAAAACGATATAATTTAAAATACAAGAATACTCAAAATACGACCCCAGTTTAAAATCCAACAACAACAGAATCAGTATAACATAACAACATCCAACGACAACATGTATCAGACTCCAACTACAGGATACAATAACAAAGCGCAGGGCATCCCCCTGACTAACTGATACATATATATATATATATATATATATGCTATACACAACTGGGACACGCTAACCACCTCCTGGGGCACCACCAGCTGGGTTAAAGCCACGACCAGCTGTAAAACCTGGGTTTCCTGAAAACAACACAAACAAGGAAACAAACCAAGCCCCAGAGGGACATGGGGTCAAACCCCAGTACGGAGAGCAAGTAAAGCAGCTAAGGAAATGCATAAGATAAGATGCAGATGCTATGCATGAGACACCGGATAACAACAGAAGGCTCGACCAACAATGGAGCTAAGGAACTCAAGAACAGCTCCAAGAATCTGCAACAACGGTGGCCACGGGGTGTATTCACAGTGTGGTAATGAGACTCGCCATGAAACAACACCCTAATACTAGATGCATCAAACAACTCAACCTTCCATTGCCTCGCCCATGAACTGTGGTAGTTAACAACTCGGCGCATGGTGGCTAACAATCCCAGCAGGGAGATGAGAGTGCGGTATTGCCGCTCGCCCTCGCATCCTGGTAAGAATCAACAACAGCAATACAAGATACGAACAATGGCTGCAACAACAATATGAATGCAATATGGGAAATGCATGTATGCATAAATAGAGCAGCTAAACAATCAACAGAAGTCACGTATGCACACAACAACATCCACGGCATTGCACAACAGCCATATAGCATTCAATCTCACGCAATTCCCAGCTATATCAAGCTCAGATCCGTACCTTTTACTTTTGTGCAACAATTACTACAAAACAGGCCCGAGAAATCTGGATAGCAACCTGCTAAATACACAACACACAGATCTCAAAAGCTGCACAAAACTCACGGCCAATTACAGAAGCTCACGGCTGGGATCCACGCTCAACCAACTCAATTACTACCAAAACAACTTACTGGAAGCTAATTCACAACTAGAAACGAGATCTCAAAGCTAAAACCCAAAGGCTAACTGCGCGCACAAACACACTGCCGGAGATAGCAGCTTCGCGATCTCTCTCCAGTGAACGCTAGCCTCCAAAAGTGGTATGGAATGATAGAGCTTCGCAAGAGGAGTCCAACGCTACCTCAATTGTCCAAAACGATGGCCGAAAACGACGGGCACTACCGGATAAAATCAACGGTGAACAGTGCTCTAGGGTTCGAAACACAGAGAACGAATGTCGGGGAAAATATTCTAAGTATGGGATCTGATATCTCAATCGAAGATCAAGTCTTCCTATATATAAATCCCGCAGCTGCTGAAATCTGTTTTAAACAAATCCACCGACAAAACCAGCAGGCACAAACAACCAGCAGATGCAAAGAAACCAGCTGCTGAAATCTCAAACCACGCTAAACAAAACGACGACGTATAGCCTACGTCATCCAGTCGCTAGCTACAGTAACCAACAAATCTCTCGCAGCTGGACATCCAGACGCTGGTTCGAAATACAAAAGCTAGAACCAGCAGCAACATACAAAACACAGCGTTGCAACTAATCAAAACGGCGTCGCATTGCCACATCATCAAATCTGGTCGTCTCGCACAATACCAGCCGCAAGCTATAGGAAAACCAGACGCGAGCTACAGGAACGTTGACCAACGTTGACATCTGGAAATCAATTATGTGCATCGACTGGTTCCTTAGCGCTAGCCAAAACGACAACGTTTACTCCTCGCGCTACAGTGATGTTGACCCGCGTTGACATCTGCCTCGACTGGACAACCAACGGACACACGCAACCAGATCTCACACTAACGCTACACCAAGACGACGTCGCTACAACTTATTCAAACGACACCATATTCAACGCGATACAAATTCACGCTAAGGCAACTACTGATTTCACAAACGCTACCAGATCTCTCCAATACGACGGCGTTTCACTATGCAACCAGCTTTCAAATTCAAAAACACGAAAACTCACAGAATTGATCCAAATGCTATTTCAGACCCGAAAATGCAAACCAAACACACAAACAAAGATCCAAACCACCAGAAATCTCTAAAAACCGATACATTCCAACAATTAATCTCTAATACAAATCCAGGTCTCACATTTCTCCCCCACTAAAAAGAATTTCGTCCTCGAAATCAACACAACAACAGCAAGATACAAAACAAAACTCGCCTAACGCAGGCCAAGAGTTCAAGATAACTGAGCAAACATATAACAATAACTAGGGAAGAAATACAA
>KQ996110.1:8086-18707 GCA_001598015.1 Dorcoceras hygrometricum
TATTGTATCAGATAGAGATCCCAGATTCACTTCAAGATTCTGGAAAAGTTTACACCAAGCCTTAGGCACGAATTTAATTTTCAGTACAGCGTTCCATCCTCAAACCGATGGACAATCATAAAGAATAATTCAAATACTGGAATATTTTTTAAGGGCTAGTGTTCTTGATTTTTCAGAAAGTTGGGAATCTAAGTTACCATTGATTGAATTCACATACAACAACAGTTATCAAGCGTTGATAGAAATGGCACCATACGAAGCTCTGTATGGCAGGAAATGTAGATCACCGATTCTTTGGGATGATGTGGGTGAAAGAAACGAAATGGGACCTGATATTATAGAGCAAACTTCAGAAGCAATTAAGAGAATACGTGAAAGAATGAAGACTGCTCAAAGTAGGCAGAAAAGTTATGCAGACATTCATCGCAGAGATGTGAGCTTTGCGGTGGGAGATCACGTGTTTCTCAAAATCTCACCAATGAGAGGTGTTTTGAGATTTGGAAAGAAAGGGAAGTTAAGTCCCAGATATATTGGACCATTTCAAATCTTGGAACGAGTTGGAACGTTAGCATATCGTTTGGCACTACCTCCACAAATGTCCTCTGTCCACAACGTGTTCCATGTATCAGCACTTCGAAGATACATTGCGAATCCATCGCATGTTCTCAGACATGAACCAGTGCAATTGGAACCAGACTTGACTTACGAAGAAACTCCAGAAAAGATTTTAGCAAAGGAAAATCGTAAGTTAAGAAATAGAACTATTCCAATGCTCAAGATTCAGTGGACGAATCACTCAGAAAGGGAAGCAACATGGGAAGTAGAGTCAGATATGCAGAAAGGTTATCCAGACTTCTTCAAGTAAGTGAATTTCGAGGACGAAATTCTTTTAAGGGGGGTAGATTGTAGCGACCAGATCATTTAGAAGTCCACAATTAGAAAGATATGAGATTGAGGGATTACATTGCTATTACGATTCAATTCTTGAATATTTCTGTCTATGCCATGATCAATCTTTATTTTATTATGGATTGATATTCAAATGTTAGAATGCAAGTACAGTAGATATTTAGTGACTTCTGCAAACCAAGTGGATCATTTATTTAACTAAAATTCTCGGTTTCCATGCACATCTTTTATTTTAAAACAGGGCACGCTTGTTATAGAGTTTGGCATATTGATATAACGTGTTTGTTTTCCTTAGCCATTGTAAATAATATAAATAGAATCTTAAGCTGCTTCATGCATCATTACTTTCAAATCAAATCATATTAAGCGGTGCTCGTTCTCAAGAAGCCGAACAAAATACTTTCAAAGTGTTTTAAAGGAGACAGGCGGTGTGCAAGAAGTATACTGAATTCTCTGCTGTTCTTGTGTTAAAGATACCAGGCAAGTAAACTCTGTTTCTTGCTCACTCAATAGAAAGCATATATTCAATTCTGTTTTATGATTATGTATGGGTTTAAAGAAAAGGGAGATGGCCTCGGCTGTTCTTCAAGAAAACCGTAAAGTTCATGCTCTGTTTTTTTAAAGAAGTTGAGTTACTGGATTTTAAGTTAAAGATGATTTAGAAAAGGTTTGGATGATGTTCTTCTAATGAATTCCTGAGTTTTCAGTAATTCATTTGTCGAAGTAGCTTACAAGTAGCTTACTCGATCTTTTCCAGAAGTTTCATAAGATATGTCGAAGTCTTTAGAGGAAGGTAACCTTCGTAGTTCATGGTTATCTACGATAGGAAAGCTGATTTTTACACCTCTGCTGATATAGTCTTATCGAAAATATTCTAAGTATAAATTCAGCAGATGCTTTGCTTTCGTAAATTCAGCAGATGCATAATTCAGCAGATGCTTTGCTTTCGTAAATTCAGCAGATGCATAATTCAGCAGATGCTTTGCTTTCGCAAATTCAGCAGATGCTTTGCTTTTGCTATTCCAGATTTTTTACCTGCTGGGCCTTTGGCTCACTAGTTTATATTGAGTGCAGGTAATTCCCAGCAGGAAGATGGAGGGAAATGAACAGGATGGAAGGAATGTGTTTATCGTGGACAACAGAGTTCTTTGTTTCCCTCTGTTTCAAAGTTCATAGCTTCTTTTTGAGAACGTTTTGTATTGTACTGAATATTCTGATGTAAGTTGTATCAAAACAAAATTTCAGAGTTTTGTTATGTTTTTAACCAGACGTTATCACACTACGAGATGCATTCTTGACATATGATATAGTTGTTCTTTCCATTTCCGCACCATTGCCTAAGTTATTCTAGATTTCTTATCTTCGAATGCGGAGAATTTCTCGTTTCAACCCAGATAGTTAGTGGCGATCCATTCTCCAACGTTTATAACTTATTCAATTGAGACCCAAAACTTATAATTATTCCGTTAAGAAAATGAGGGTCGTTACAGGTATATCCCAGAGTCCTACTACAACAGTCGTGAACGAGAGTTAGACAACTTGAAGCAAGGGAATATGAAGGTGGCCGAGTATGCCAGACAGTTCTCTTCGCTATTGATGTATGTTCCCCATGTAGCTAACCAGGAGAGGACTAAGAGGAACAAGTTTCTGATGGGTTTGAGACCTGATTTGTTCGGATGGTGTTGTATGGTTCACCTGCGACGTACGCTGAGGCCGTGGATAGGGCTGTAGATATTGAGGAGAGTTTGCTGGAGGCACAGGCTCCGGTTTAGTCGTCAGTGGGATGCTCTTTTCAACCGGTGCAAGATGTGTCGCAATCGTTTCAGTCTCCTCAGGGGTCGCAGCAATCGAGTCTTTAGAGGTTCAAGCCACGAGGCAAACAGTTTAAGAAGAAGGTGCATTCGAGTTCCTCTGGTTATGTGAGTTCTGGTGGTGCGTTTTGTGGACAGTGCGGAGGGAAGCATGAGACTTCGCAGTGTCGTGGAGTTCGATTTATCCGGCTGTTGTTTTTGTTTTGTATGTGTGCATGACAACAGGAAGAAAGAATTAGTGGGAAGCAACTACGGGTAGCGAGAGATACTACCTAAACGCTAGATCAGCAGCAAGAAGATTAAACACCAGCTGATAGTCTAGAGGTTTGGACGACTGGTCTTAGGTTGCTTACGTCTGGTTTTGTATATAAGACTTAAACGTGTACTAGTGAAGTTAGCTTGTAACCGCTGTAACCTTTGAAGTATTTGTGTAAATGAATCATGTTACGCTACCAGCTGAATTTATTATGCTTCTGCTGATTTACGCTTCTGCTGGTTGAAATTTTTTTTTTTAAGTACGTTATGTATAAACCAGATTAGATTGTTAAACTTGTTTAGTTTACATAAATAAACCACTAATGACGATTAGAAGATTAATTGTGAGTAGAGAGCCTCACATGTCGTTTGATGTTGCAGCACCAAAGTTCGTTTTTCAGCACTTGCATTCCATTGCTATGACCAGCAGCTGCACAGTCCATTTCCAGCAGTTGCATTATATCGTTGTATCCAGCAGTTGTATTCATATTGTTTCACAACGACGTCGTTTCAATTAGTACGTTTGTTGTTAGTAAAAGACCTTGCAGCTGGTTCCTATTTATCCCAGCTGGTTTCTGTCAGCAATACTCATGAACAGTAGAAATTTGTTTCGTTTCCAAATACTGTTCCATTTTGTTGCGTCTGATTTCATTTCATCGATGCGTCTCTTATAGTAGAATTAGATGCTCAGATAAGAACCTATTTTAGTAGCGTTAGATTTAGATTATGAAGAAGTTCTAGTAAAGATGCTTTTAAAAGAAAACCGAGAAATTATGTGGGAAGACGATTATGACTTGTAGAAAAGCTACCCAGATCTTTTAAGTAAGAAATTTCGAGGACGAAATTTTGTTAAGGAGGGTATGTTGTAATGACCAGATATTTTAGAAGCCACAAACTAGAAAGATATGAGATTGAGGGATTACAATGCTATTATATTCAACTCTTGATTAATCGAGTTTCAAATTTTATCTATGTATTGTTTAGCTTTTATCATTTAAGAGCTAAATTCCAGATAGCAGGAATGCAATTACAGTAGATGTCTAAACAATTCCTACAAGCCAATCGAATCCTTTGTTTTAACTAAAACTGTTCGGTTTTCATATGCATTATTTGGTTTAAAACAGAGCACGCTTCTTTCAGAATTTGGCATATTGAATTGAATGCGTTTCTTCCTTAGGCATTTACAAATCATATAAATAGGATCTTAAGCTGCTTCATGCATCATTACTTTCAAAATCAAATCATATAAAGTGGTGCTCTCTCTCAAGAAGCCGAACAAAATACTTTCAAAGTGTTTTAAAGGAAACAGGCGGTGCGTTAGGAGTTGCTGGATTTCTACCGTGATTTGTGTTCAAGAATTCAGGCAAGTAAACTCTGTTTCTTGCTCACTCAGTGAAAGCATATATTCAATTCTGTTTGCATGATTATATGAGATTTTAAAGAAAGGGAAGATTTGTGTTCAAGAATTCAGGCAAGTAAACTCTGTTTCTTGCTCACTCAGTGAAAGCATATATTCAATTCTGTTTGCATGATTATATGAGATTTTAAAGAAAGGGAGATGGCTTCAGCTGTTCTTCAAAAACCAGAAAAGTTTATGCTCTGTTTTTATGAAGGTTGCGTTTTACTGTATTTTGATTCTAGAAAAGTTTACAGAAAATGGTTTGATGATGTTCTTTCAGTTAGTTCTTGAGTTTTCTTTAGAAATTCCATCGAAGTAGCTTACAAGTAGCTTATTCGATCATTTCCAGAATTCTCTTCAGATATTTAGAATTCTTCAGACAAAGGAAAACCATCGTCATTCACCTGGTTAAATTTGAAAGCTGGTTCTTATACCACTGCTGATATTGCTTTGTCGAAAATATTCTAAGTATAGATTTCAGCTATTGTATTGTTTGAGTTCAGTAGTTGCGATCAGCAGTCGCACTATTTCATGATTCAGCTGTTTTATATTTTATTGTTCAGCAGCTAATAGTTCGTTCGTCAATTGATAGTTTGTTCGTAAATTGATAATTTGTTCATCAGCTACTAATAGTCAGCAGATACTTTGCTTTCGTAAATTCAGCAGATGCATTGCTTTCATAAATTCCGCAGATGCATATTCAGTAGATGTATTTCTTTTGCTAAAACCAGCAGGTGTATTGATTAACACCAGCAGGTGCATTCATTTATTAGAATTCAGCAGCTGCATTCCTTTGTTAGAATTCAGCAGTTGCGTTGTCTTCATGACATTCAGCAGATGCACTGTTCACCAGCAGATGCATTCCAATTTGATATTTCAGCAGTTGCTTTATTATCTTTAAGTATGGTTGTAGCGACTGGTGCGCTAACGACATCGTTTCACTTTATACTTATTTAAAAGACCTCGCGACTGGATTCTTGTCTTGCGACTGATTCCTATTCGTTGCGACTGGTACTGTTCATCCAGCTGGTATTAGTCTTGCGACTGGTACTGTTCATCTCAGTTGGTTACTGTTCATTCTTCGTTTTCTCCAACAGATAACGAAATTTCAGAATTTGATTCCTTATTCAATTCCGAATCATTTCAAATGAATCTTTCGATTTATCCGACAGATTCAACTAGCTAATTTATTCAGTTTTCATTTTCGCAAGCTTTACAGAGAAATCATTTACAGTTCCAGAACATCATTAGACAAAAGAGAAAACCAGCAATTCGTGAAAGAGAGAAAGAAAACAGATTTTAGAAAGAAAAGAAAGAGCAGAACGATGTTTTAGAAAATATTTTAAGTTATGACAACTAAGAGGGTCCCCAGAGGAAAGGTGAGTGTGCGGCTGACGAACCGTATGCCCTTTCAACAGAGGAAGGATCAGGTGTATAGGTCGACGGATCTGTATATCCCTTCACCATGAGCCATAGTGCTAGAAACTGATATCAGGAGTTTGATCAAGCGAATTGGACCAAAATGTTTAAAGTGTTGTCATAATTTCAGAAGAGCGCAAATGTGATTTTAGTCACAGCTCCATAATATGTTTAAAGAAAATGTTTTCAGAATTTGATTATGTTTTATGCTTTTAGTTTCTATCAGAATTCTCAGATATAGATATATGTTAGTGCACTTGTTCATTTCAAAGCGTACGCAGATTTCAGTATGTATTCAGCTTCCAGATTCAGTTCTATTGCATGATTTTGCTATTCCAGAATTACCTGCTGAGCCTTCGGCTCACTAGTTTTCATTGAGTGCAGGTAATCAGCAGTAGGAGCTGGAGGGAGATGATCAGAAAGGGAGGATGTGTTTATCGTGGACATCTTCAGTTGTTCTTTCAGCTTTTGATTTTGATGTACAGAACTTTGGTTTGGTTTTGTATGTCAACAGGTTTCTAGTTTCTCATTTTTGTAGAAATCTGTATGAACGTTTGGCGTAAAGATATATGCGAGTTTACTCATATTTTTATCAGCTGGTGTTTCAGTTCTGCGTGTGTTTTAAGATCAGCAGATGATTTAGTTCAGCGTTTTATATACCCTTCCTGCTGATTTCTTCCGTTTGCTATGAAAAGTGTTTATCAGCTGATTTTACTTCCGCTCACTTCATTGTTTTAATTGTTCCGCATTTCAGCAGCAACGAATTGTGTTTATTCGCAATTTAGTCCAGAATTTAGTAACGACTTTTATGTTTATTTAGATTGAAAATTTTGGGTCTTTCAATTCGAACCCCAAATTTCTAAATTTCTTTTGAGAAAAGTCCGGTCGTTACACATTCGAACAGATTCGAGTGACTTTATTCAGTTTTCATCTTCGCAAGTATTACAGAGAATCCTCAAAGTGTTCCTGAGCATCATCAGAGATTTTAAAACCAGTAAATAGTACTTAAAAGGAAAGAAAAACAGATTTACAAAAGAAAAGAAAGAGCAGAAAGAAGGAAATGTCTACAGAAAAGTTTTAAGTTATGACTTAGACAACAGACGGTCCCCAGAGGAAGGGTGAGTGCCTGGCTGACGAACCAGTGTGCCCCTTCAACAGTATGAAGGATCAGGATTACGGATTGACGGATCTGTATACCTCTTCACATAGATGGGATTTATCCCAGCCCCCTGATATCATATGATAGTTTGATCAAACGAATGGACCAATTGTACAGGTGCCTCTGTCATAATTTCAGAAAAGAAATAAAGAGCTCAAGTGTGATTTTAATCACAGCTCTGAAGAATGTTTAAAGATGCTTTTTTATCATAATTAAAGAAAATGATTTCAGAAATCATATGCTTATGCTTTCAAATTGATTTCAGATTTCACAGTTTATGTTACTTAGCTTATTTATTCTTAAGCTATTCAGATTCAGATTTTAGAAATGTATCAAATATCATTTGCTTGTGTTAAGTGCTTTTGATATTCCAGATTTACCTGCTGAGCCCCTAGGCTCACTAGTTTTTCATTGAGTGCAGGTAGTAACAGTAGGAGCTGGATGGTGAAGATCTGATCGGAAAGATGTGTTTATTGTGGATATGCATTTCCGTTGTTCTTTTTAGATTTTGATGTACAGAACTTTAGCTGTAGTTTTGTATGATAACAGATTTCTAGTTTTCTTCCTTTTGTTGAAATCTGTACCAGACTTGTTAAAAGATGTACATAGGTTCGTTGGACTAGTGACCAGATTTGTGTTTTTATTCCGTGCTTTATTTAATCACATCTGGTTTTCTCATTGTTGATAAGTTGCGCTTAATCGCAATTTAGTCCAGAATTGGTAGCGAACCATTAATGTAAACAAGATTGAAATTTTTATGCTTTCCAATTCGAACCCCAGAATTCTAAACTTTCCTTAAGAAAGGTTGGGTCGTTACATAAAGACCTTGAACGCACTATAGTGTATGTTAGATGTGATAGTGGATTTGATGGTTATCATGAAACACATCTAATAGTCACTATGTATTCTAAACTAGTTCCTAGTCAACTGGATCATCCAAAAGAGGATAAGGGCCGCCCGAGCTTAATACTAGCATCTGTGATGCAAAGTACCACGTTTCATTGGTAGGGAACATAGTGATGTTCTGAGCATGTAGATGGATAGTTACCTGGTGATCTATCGAATTATCATCGCTCGGACTTTCCAAGTGGCTATCATTTATCGAGTGGATTAAGTCCGAAGTCTTGGTTGTACAGATTAGTCCTCATTACTCGAAACGTCATTGAGACTCTACATGATAGGTGTCTCACTTTGACCCGTTACCGACTCAGTTGGGGTCATCAGGTGGCGGGATTGGGTGATGTCCCGATACATGTATGATTCGAGACTGGGACTCGGGGACGCGGGGATCGACCAGCTGAACTTCCACTCAGTCCAGCTTGGTTACCTGAAGTTCCTGCAAATGGGCAACACAGACCCAAACAAAAACAAAAGCAGGAAACAAGTACGAGGTCAAGCCTCAGTACGAAGAGCTATCAAAGCAGATAAACATGCAACATGCTATAAATCAATGATATGAATGTATGAGGCTGTCAAAGGAAATCAGTCAGCTAGACCGGTGTAACAACCGGCAAATCATATCATGTCGCCTCTATACCACGGTCTATCAACCGGGAAATCATCGGTCCTTGATCATCGGGGCCCGTCAGCCCATCACAGCTCGGCGGTAGACACTCGTATCCGGTAATCACCGCTCCGACTATAGCGTTGGACTTTTCAGGCACGACCCACCAGTCGGCCAGTCACAACGTGGCACCCAATCAGGTTATCAAATCGAATATGTAATTCAGGCTCAAGATGTGTATGCATGAATGCCATTCAATATCCATGCTCAATACATAATATGCCTAAACGTAAAACAGTATACACATTCAATCAAAAACAGTAACTGGTTCACGTAAGCACATATATCAGTAAAGTCACAGATTTCACACATCGAATTATAGCCGTGCTCAAGCTCAAAACTGCTAAGAGCTGCTCAATTCGTACCTTCCTTCTCGAATTTACCTCTGTTTTTATGAAGAAGTACGTGTTTACTGTATTTTGATTCAGAAAAGATTTTAGAAAATGGTTTAATGATGTTCGTCCAATAGTTTCTTGAGTTTCTAAAAGAATTTCTTCGAAGTAACTTACCAGAAGCTTATTCGATCATTTCCCAGAAATTTCTTGAAGATTTTTTGATTTCTTCAGACTGAGGTTTCTTTCGTTGCTTATGTTTGTTCAATTGACTAAGTCTGAAATCTGGTTCTTAAACCAAAAGCTGAATTTCCATATTCTACAGATTCTAAGTTAAAGTTCTGTTTCTATGTTATTTGAAGTTCAGATGCGAGTTTTGTTTCGAATCTGAATTTGGTTAACACCTATGTTATACATTGACATCTGAGTTGACTACGGTTGACCATTGACATCTGAATAATTCAATTCAAATTCGTTGACATCTGAGTTGACCAATAGACCAAATCTGATTTCTTTCTTCTTCATTGAGATACTTATGTGCGATTTAGATTCCATTATTCTTTTGTTCAGAATCGATTCAAGATATACAGAAATTACAGACTTGAGTTCCTTATTCATTTCCGTTTCAATTCGAAAGTTTATTTGATTCATTCGAACAGATTCGAGTGACTTTATTCAGTTTTCATCTTCGCAAGCATTACAGAGAATCCTCGAAGTGTTCCAGGACATCATTATAAGTTGTAAAATCAATCGTACTTGACAGAAACGAAAAACAGATTTACGAAAGAAAATGAAAGAGCAGAAAGAAAGAATGTTTTATAGAAAAGTTTTAAGTTATGACTAACAGACGGTCCCCAGAGGAAGTGTGAGTGCCTGGCTGACAAACCAGTGTGCCCCTTCAACAGCAGGAAGGATCAGGATCACGGATTGACGGATCTGTATACCCCTTCACATAGATGGGATTTATCCCAGCCCCCTGATATCAATGATAGTTTGATCAAACGAATGGACCAACTGTACAAGTGTCTCTGTCATAAATTCTGAAAGAAAGAAAGAGCGCAAGTGTGATTTTACTCACAGCTCTGAAGAATGTTTAAAGATGCTTCTTTATCAGAAGTAAAGAAAATGATTTCAGAACTCATATGCTTATGCTTTCAAATTGATTTCAGATTTCACAGCTTAGGTTACTTAGCTTATTTATTCTTAAGCTATTCAGATTCAGATTTCAGAATGTATCAGATATCGTTTGCTTGTGTTAAGTGCTTTTGATATTCCAGATTTTACCTGCTGAGCCCCTAGGCTCACTAGTTTTCATTGAGTGCAGGTATTGATTTGTAGGAGCTGGATGGTGAAGAGCTGATCGAAAGATGTATTTATCATGGACATGCATTTCCGTTGTTGTTCTCTTCAGATTTTGATGTACAGAACTTTAGCTGTAGTTTTGTATGATAACAGATTTCTATATTTCTTCCTTTTGTTGAAATCTATACCAGACTTGTTGTTAAAAGATGTATATAATTTCGTTTGACTAGTGACCAGATTTGTGTTTTAATTTCACGCATTTTATTTGTTTACATCCTGTTTCCTCATCGCTGATAAGTTGCGCTTAATCGCAATTTAGTCCAGAATTGGTAGCGAACCATTAAAGTAAACAAGATTGAAATATTTTTGTTTTTTTTTCAATTCGAACCCCAGAATTCTAAACTTCCCTTAAGAAAAGTCGAGTCGCTACAGTTGTTAGCAGAGCATGGTCCTTGAGATAAACACACTTCC
>KQ996111.1:0-10081 GCA_001598015.1 Dorcoceras hygrometricum
ATCACCAGTGAGCTGAACCGTTCATCAAATTCTGCCATGGTCTCCTCAGGCTTCATTTTTATCAACTCGAACTTCTGCAGGGCCACGGTTAACTTGTTCTCTTTGGTTTCTACGTTTCCCTCACATATCTATGTCAGCTTCTCCCAGATCTCCTTAGTTGTTGTGCAAGTCTGGATCTTGCTAAACATATTGTTGTCTAGCGTCTTGTACTAGATGTCCTTAGCAACATTGTCCAGATTTGCCTTTTTCTTATCCTCGGATGTCCATTCCATTCTTTTCTTTTCAGTCTACCGAGGCGCACTGTCAGGCCCCGTGCTAATAAACAAAAATTAACAGCACAATTAAGCACATAATCGCGGAAGCATAAAAATATGGCTTAAAAATTTTTCAAATATTTGGCCTGAACAATAAAGCAGTCATTCAAAATATTCATACTCAAAATAGGATTTATCTCCAAATACAACAAAAACAGATAACCAAACAAACTCAAATAACAGATCCCTAAAATACATAGAAACTCAGGGCATCCCCTAGTTCGATACATAATACAAATAGACTGGGACTCAACCAAGCGGGGATCTACTAGCTGAAGCTCCACTCTGCCCATCCAGATTACCTGTGGCTCCTGCATTGGCTAACACAGACCCAAAGAACACAAAAGCAAGAAAAGAAATACGAGGTCAAACCTCAGTACGAAGAGCACTAAGTCACAGCGAATCATAAACATGCAGTATTCAAAGTCATGAATGCATGATGGCTGTCAAAGGATCGGTCATCTAGGCCAACGAGTCAGCTGGCAAATCAGGCGAACCTCTATACCACGCACAGCCAATCGGTCGGTGGAAATCATCGGTCCGTGATATTCAGGTCTGGCCACTCAAATTAACCATCACAGCTCGATGGTATTCAGACACGATGAATCGGTCACCACTCCGATGATAGAATTGTGCCTTTCAGGCGCGACACATCAGCCGGCCGATCACAATGTGGCTCTCAATCGATAATCAATCAATAATCAAGCTCAAGATGTATGCATGAATGCCAGGAAATTCAAATCTGATTTCAACATGCATAACTTACGTAAACAGATCATATAAATCAGACAATAAGCCACATCTGTTCACATAAAAACACGAAATTCACAGATTACAGTTCATGCCTCAAAATACTAACACGCTTATGCCCAAAGCTGTTAACAGAAGCTCAATTCGTACCTCAAACCTCAGATTCTACCTCAACAGATCTCACCAGGGCACGGCAACCTCAGCCTGCTCAAATCTGCTTCCTCGCTGGTCTCGACAAACACAGCAGGAACTTCCTAGGAAATCAAATCCAGAAGCTCAGAAGAACTGAATAACTCTCGGGTTCACTGTCGTGAAAATTCACGAACACTGCAAATCCATCGCGATCCTCCTACGCGTCGATCTACAACTCCAGACTGGTATCAATCAAAAGGCCTAAGCAAGACGAGCTCAACGCCACCAGTCTTACTCCGAGCAACGGCGGAAATCGAAGGCAATCTAATGGAAAGGGTTCGGTGAACAGTAACTATCGAGGGTTTCGAATAAGACGATAGGAAATGTCGGTCAAAATACGCTAAGTGTTGGGAAACACTTACATTTAAATCCTCGAGTCAAAATCTATAATGCAAGTCAACACAGACATACAGATCCCGATATCAGATACTAACACTAACAGATCCTGGCGATAAGGCGCAAGTCCTCGAATCTGGTTCCACCGCTACTCACATCTAAGTTCTCAACGCCACACACACAACTAAAAAAACGTCGTCACATCAGGGTTTCCCGCTAACACAAACAAGCGACGTCGCACTGCCTCACATCTGAAGCAGATCCCCGCGCTAATAAATGCTCACGCTCACTCGGATCTGAATAATGCTAACTACACCGGTCAACCCAGCAACGTTAACTAACACGTGTCCTCTCCTCGTTGACTCTCGCATCCGCGCGCTCCCTCTAACATATCCCTCTCGCTAGCTACAAATCTGATAACTCAAGTCTGAATTCTCTCCAGAATCATATCCCGTTAGAAACACTTATCAAATCAACTCCAACTCAACGCAGATTCCTCCCGATAGAAATCAGTGACTCAAAGCTGAACAGCTCTTGGTCAAATCTGAAAATCATCAACCAGATTCGACCAAAATTCTCAAATCTTAAATTCGGTAATCACATCTCCCATGATCAATTCTAACCAAATCTGAATTTATAACTTAATCACTAATTACCGAATCTCAATCCTCACATTCTCCCCACCTTAAGAGATTTCGTCCGCGAAATCAAAGGAAAACACAGGGAAGAATCAACAAATCACCAAAACTAACCAACACAACTCCACTGTCGAAGCTCAAACGTATGAGGCCACTCTTGTCTAATCTTCTCTTCCACTTCCCAGGTAGCTTCCTCTCGGCCATGCCTACTCCATTGGACCATTACCAACGGAATAATCTTATTCCTCAACTGCTTCTCCTTCCTATCCAGGATCTGCACTGGATATTCAACATAAATTAAGGCAGAATCTAGCTCAACTTCATCAGTCCTCAACACATGGGATGGATCTGGCTCATATTTCCTCAACATCGAAACATGAAAAACGTCATGTATCGCAGCTAATTCATCAGGCAGCTGCAATCTATAAGCCAACTGTCCAATCCTCTCAACAATTTCAAATGGACCAACGAATCTAGGAGCTAACTTGCCCTTGAATCTGAACCTCATAACACTTTTGAAAGGAGAAATCTTAAGGAACACTTGATCACCAACTTCGAATTCCAGAGGTCGACGTCTTCTGTTAGCATAGCTAGTGAAGCGATCTTGTGCACCTTTCATTCTACTTCGAATCAATGAAATTTGATCCCTCTTATGCTGCACAAAATCAGGGGTCGAAAGCTGTTTCTCACCAACTTCTTCCCAACAGATCGGAGATCTACACTTGCGACCATACAACGCTTCAAATGGAGCCATCCCGATAGTCACTTGGTAGCTGTGTTATAGAAAACTCAACTCAGATCGGAGATCTACACTTGCGACCATACAACGCTTCAAATGGAGCCATCCCGATAGTCACTTGGTAGCTGTTGTTATAAGAAAACTCAACTAAGGATAGCGAATCCTGCCAGCCACCACTGAAATCCATCACAATTGCTCGCATCATATCTTCAAAAGTCTGAATGATCCTCTCAGATTGGCGATCTGTCTGAGGGTGATAAGCTGTACTCATTGCCAATCTCGAATCCATAGCTGCTTGCAAACTCTTCCAGAATCGAGATGTGAATCTTGGATCCATATCAGACACTATCGAAACAGGCACTCCATGCAATCTAACCACATGGTCAATGTACAATCTCGCCATTTTCTTCATCGAACACCTCATGTCATAGGGAATGAAATGGGCTGACTTCGAGAGTCTATCAATCACCACCCAAATCGCCTCACATCCCTTACTTGATCGAGGTAATGAATCACAAAGCCCATGACGATGTGCTCCCAATTCCACTGAGGCACTTCTAAACTCTTCAACAATCCACCAGGTCTCATTCTCTCGTTGACAGTTCAAACATTGAGAAAAAAACCCAGAGATGTCGCTCTTCATGACTTCCACCAGTAATGTGACTTCAAGGCATGGTACATCTTTCTCTCGCCCGGATGCACACTGTATCGACTACAATGCGCTTCATTCAGAATGGTCTCTTTCAACTCGATCAAGTTCGGAACCACCAATCTTCCTCGAAATCTCAGACACCCATCGGAAGTAACATAAAAATCCTCAGACTGACCACTTCAGGCTTTAATCTTCAACTCATGAATATATGGATCAGTCCTCTGTGCCTCCCTGATGTCACTCACAATCTGCGGTTCTACTTGGATCGAAGAAACCATAAAGTAATGATCAACTGGTTGAAATCGCCAACCAGAAGTACTCAACTGCTCGTAGACCTTCGAAACACTCAAAAACGAAAGCATCGCAGGCTGGGTCTTCCTACTCAAAGCATCTGCTACTGAGTTCATCCGCCCAGGCTGATACTGAATCTCACAGTTGAAGTGTTTGAGCAATACCATCCATCGTCGTTGCCTCATATTCAAGTCAGACTGCGTGAAGATATATTTCAGGCTCTTGTGGTCGGTGTACACCAAAAATTCTTCACCATACAGATAATGCCTCCAAATCTTCAAGGCAAACACTATCGCAGCCAACTCCAGATCATGAATAGTGTACCTCGTCTCGTGAGGCTTCAATTGTCGAGACGCATAGGCAATCACGTACCCGTTCTGCATCAGAACACATCCCAAACCATTGAGAGAAGCATCGGAGCACACAACTAATCCTCCGGATCCAGGCGGTAGAGCCAAAACAGGAGCAGTAGTCAACTTATCCTTCAACGTTTGAAAACTGAACTTGCACTCGTCAGTCCAAACGAACTTCCGATCCTTCTGAGTCATCTCTAAAACTCCTCGAATACACCAAGATGTCATCTATGAAGACAATCATGAATCGATCGATATACTCGCTGAAGACGCGATTCATCAAATCCATGAAAACAATAGGGGCATTCGTCAACCCAAACGGCATCACAAGAAATTCATAATGCCCGTATCTCGTCCGAAAAGCTGTTTTGCTACATCAACGTCTCTAATTCGCAACTGGTGATAACCAGAGCGCAAGTCAATCTTCGAGTATACGGCCGATCCTTGCAACTGATCTAACAAATTGTCAATCCTCGGCAACGGATACTTATTTTTTTATCGTTGCTTTGTTCAACTGCCGAAAATCCACACACATCCTCATAGACCCATCTTTCTTCTTCACAAACAGAATCGGAGCTCCCCAATGCGACATACTCGATCGGATGAAGCCTTTCTCAAGAAGATCTCTCAACTGATCCTTGAGTTCTTTCAACTCAGATGGCGCCAACTGATATGGAGCTCTAGAAATCGGGGCTGTCCCTGGAACCAATTCGATACAGAAATCGATCTCTCTTCTCGGAGGGAATCCTGGAATCTCATCTGGAAACACGTCTGGGAACTCTCTGACAATTGGGATATCGCCCAACTCCATCCGCTACTCTTGGGAAACATCGAGCGCATAGATTATAAATCCAGTGTTACCCAGCGAAGACAGACTAAACATCTCCATGGCCGACACCAGTGGAATCTTCGAGCGTGAATCAGCACCGTAGAAATCCCACTTCTCTCCCGAATCGGGGCGAAATATCACCACACCATGGAAACAATCAACAGTAGCCTTATAGCTGGACAACACATCCATTCCCAAGATGCAATCAAAATCCCTCATCTCCAAAGAGATCAAATTCGCCACTATCACATTATGATCGAATCGAATCACACAATCCACCACAATCTCACGGGACAACAACCAAACACCAGCAGAGTAGACACGGAACAACATCACACAGTGGGAGGGGCAACTGACATCTGGACAGCTGCTCACCCTTCCGTTATGACCGTCTGTTATCTATGCCATAAATTCTTAAAAATAAACTTTCATTCCTTTAAACTCTTATCTTTTGAAATCTTCTTTGAAATCTCCCTTGAAAATCATCGAGGTTCACTTCTTTTAAAACTCGCTTCCCATTTTAAAACTTACTAAGTATCAGATTTGACTACTGGAAAATGATCGCTGAAATGAGAACAGATTTCTCTAAAGGAAACTGCACTGGAAAGCAAAACAGATTTCTATTGTGAAAACAGATTCCTCATTAGAAGAGTAACGCTAACGTTGAAACAGATATATCAAAAGGACTGTCGTTAGCGTAGAAAACAGATTTGACTATGGAAATTCATCACTAACAATGAAACAGATTTGACCATGAAATTTTCGGGCTAGCAGGAAACAGATGTCACCACAGAAATAGTGTTTTGGAAAAGAAACAGATGTCGTTGGTCAACTCAGATGTCAACACAACTAGGTTGGTCAACTCAGATGTCAATGAATAATCGTAATCGACTCAGCAGTGAAGTGATTAATAATGTGAAACTGACCAAACTCAGATGTGTAGCGAAACACAACTCTGAAATGAAAACTTCTGATTTAAATATGAAATTTAGTCGGTAACATAGGAAACAAAGTCTTATTAAGAACTTGGTGCTGCAACATCACGAAGACATCTACGATACCAGTTCTGCCTATCAAACCAGACTTAGTTTTTGATTCGACTAGCATCTATGATTAAATAGAGTCAAGTTCAGATGTTACCATTCACTAGAAATAAGAACATTCATGAACATACGTGACTCAAATCCGAACTCCTCAGTACTTTTAAACATCCTAAATCTTTCTTAAAACATTCTGGAAAACTTTGGAAGCAGAAAACATAACTTTGAACCCAATATTTCTTAAAGATAAACTTAAAAATACAGGCAAGCAGATCCATAAGGAAAAATCAATATATGATTCAAACGGTGTAGCAAAGGATCGGTGTTAACTTGCCTTTGAACTGAGCTTTACAACGACAGTTGATTCCTGCAGAGTTCCTCCCCTCAAGCAATCACAACGAGCTTATTTGGAAATGAGAGAACACAAAGAGTTTTCTTTTTGTAAGTGAAAATGAACTTTCCTTCAAAGCAAGTATTTGCATGGGAGGGATTAGTGGCAGGTGAGGTGTAATCATCAAGCATGACACACCTTACCTAAAGTTAGAATTTTAGTTTGCCTCTCAATATTTTAGTTTGCAAATCTTCCAAATACTTTTTAAAAGAAACCATTTTGTTCTCCTTAAAATTATTTTCAACAGATTTCTAAAATCTGCTCGTATATTGCGCTTGGAGTGACATCTGCTGGAACTTGCTGCGTCGTACCTCATTTCTGAATTCAGTAAAATCAGCTTTCATAAAATAGCTTATGCTAACATTTAAATTGGCATGTTGACCCTTGAAATAAATAAGATTCATATATATGGTTCTATGGATTTTGGGGCGTTACAACTCTACCCTCCTTATTGAAATTTCATCCTCGAAATTTACTTACCAAATAGATATGGGTAAATGTTAAGAATATCAGCTTCTGTCTCCCATGTAGATTCTCGCTCAGATTGGTTAAACCATTGTATCTTAACCATATGAATACTATGGTTTCTTATCTTTCTAACTTCTCGAAGAAGAATCCTCTCTGATCTCTCTTCGTAACTTAAATCTGGTGCTAACTGGATTGGCTCATGGCTTAGCACATGCAAAGGATTAGAGATATACCTCCTCAAAGCTGATACATGAAAAACTCTATGCACTGCTGACAGCTGCGGGGTCAGTGCTAAATGATAAGCTAGCGTTCTTATTCTTTCTAAAATCTCATATGGTCCAATATACCTTGGAATCAGCTTTCATTTCTTCCCAAAACGCATTACTCCTTTAATTGGAGCAATTCTCAAAAATACATGATCGCCGATTTCGAAACTCAGATCTCTTCTCCTATTATCTGCGTAACTGTCAGGCCCCGTGCTAATTACACACAATTAACACTTAATAAACGCATAAACACGGAAGCTAAAATCAGGGCTTAAAAATTTTTCGAATCATTTGGGCCTGAACGTAAAAACGTTCATTCAAAATATCGATAGTCAAAATAGAAGTTAAATCAAACTCATACAAACAGGTAGCAACTACAATTCAAATCGAATACATATCCCCAATACATAGCAACACGGGGCATCCCCGGTTCAGTACATATCATAAATATAACTGGGACTCATGGGAACGGGGGTCGACCAGCTGTACCACTGGTCTGTCCAGCCTGGCTACCTGAAGATCTTGAAAATGGGTGACACAGACCCAAGACACAAAAGCAGGAAAACAGAATACGAGGTCAAGCCTCAGTACGAAGAGCTATCAAAACAGCTAACATGCAACATGCCATAAATCAATGCTATGAATGCATGAGGTCTATCAAAGAATCGGATAGTTAGACCAGTCCATCAACTGGCAAATCAAATCAAGCCTCCATACCACGCACAGCCAATCAGCCGGTGGAAATCATCGGTCCGTGATCATCGGGGCCCGTCAGCCCATCACATCTCGGTGGTAGACACTCGAATCCGGTAGTCACCACTCCGATGATAGCGTTGGTGTCACGCCCCGAGACCCGGCCTGGACGTGAACACCGGCGATGTTTAATAATTATTCATTACAAAACATCAAGCCTCATAGTGCAGCTCAAAACCAGTCTATTACATAATCAAAATGATCGTCTTTACTAACTGATGAGTGTTTGGGGAAACACTCAGCAAGTGGGGGATACCATTCGAGCATACAAAATATACATATACATATACTGAATAACAGATTTCAGAACAGAGCTTAGACAGAACAGAGCCTCAACAGAGCAGAGCATAACAGAGCAGAGCATAACATAACATAGAAGAGCATGACAGATAGCACTGATGATTACTTCGTGTCTATGGTTTAACTGATCAGTCCCTAATTTTTACTCCTCTAAGGGGTCGAGGCCATGTGGTTACACCAAGTAACCCAGAGTGCGGAATATTCCGTAAACCCATATAACGACAGAATCGTGTCCATGGTTTACTGATCAGTCCCTAATTTTTACTCCTCTAAGGGGTCGAGGCCATTAGTTACACCAAGTAACCCAGAAATCCGAAATATTCCGTAGACCCATATTACGATAGCAAAAATCAGTGCAAGCGGAGTTTGAATGAGACGAAAATCTGAACCAAAGGTGCTCGAACAGTAGACTGGAAACTGAATTTTCGACAGAATAATATATATATATCAATCGAACATATTTCTTAGCAAAAGCCCACTTACCTTCAAAGTTTTCGGGTGAAATCTGGTAGCACGAAATCGGGAATCTTCGTACGAAGTTTTGGCAGAAGGTCGATTGCACGAAATCTTTCTAAGTCTCGCACCCACTGGATCGTAGCTTGCACAGAACTTCCACTAGAACTTTCGCGTGAGAGTTTATTGCTTATCTTACTGTGAATTTCAAAGTGGTGTGGAATTCCTGCAATCTCAATCGGGTATTTATAGGTGGCGAGGAGGGGGAGTCGAGCGTCCGCCATTAAAGGCCCTTAAATTCCCTCATTACGTCGACTGTTACAAAATCATCAACGTAGGCATTGATTTAGGTGAGTAAATCGACCATTAATCCCCTAAATCGGCAGTTACAGCGTACGATCTGCTTTGTACGCGTGAGACATCTTTTCGAATTTCACTGGTGAAGTTTCCTGTACCAAAAGATTTGCGCCAAGGAACTTGAGTTCTGAAGCTTTGTGGAGAAGATGAAGTCTGTGTCGCTTAACGTGAATTTGCGTTGCTGAATCGTCGCTGCTGAATTTGCGTCGCTCCTGAATTTGCGTCGCTGCTGAATTCGCGTCGCTGCTGAATTTGCGTCGCTGCTGAATTTGCGTTGCTGCTGAATTTCGACCAGCAGGTGATTCAGAGCTCGAATCGCAAGAAAAGCTCACCCAAGGGCTCGCGCTAGCAGGAGAAATACTCGGCACAGGTTTCACGAGAAAGCTTCGAACAAACAGCTTTTCGCACTTCCACTCCTGCTGAAATGCAGCGCCTCAAAGGTAGCAAACGAAAGAGCTAAGCAAGGGGAATCTAGCGCCACCAAGATCGTCAAAACAGAGGCTGGATCCGATGGGAATTGGCGATCGAAAGTTACGGTGAACAGTAGATAATCGAGGGTTTGGAAATGGAGATGAGGAATGTCTTGTTCAAAAATTTCTAAGTGTCGAACAACACTTCTACAAATAATCTCCCAAATCCAACGTCTGCTGATCATCAATTCAGTCGACAAGACCAGCAGGTATCTACCAGCAGATACCATCTCTTTCTTTCGCTAAAAACCAGCAGTAGCAACCAAATAAGCAGTCGCAAGAAAATACTCCAAAACGACACCGTTCCAACTTATCAAAACGACGTCGTAGCGTTATATCAGCAGGCAGCTGATCTCATCAAAACAACCAACGACTGGTTCCAGCTGCAACATCCCAAACGCAGCGTTTTAACTTCATCGAACGATGTCGCCGCGCCTACCAGCAGACGACAAATATTACTTCAAAAACCACCAGCAGCTGGTCACCCAG
>KQ996113.1:0-10353 GCA_001598015.1 Dorcoceras hygrometricum
TGTTGGGCAAGTCCGAAATTGTGATTTCGAAGCCACGATGGTTGTGGGCCCACGGCTAGTTGTATGTGAGACCTGGATTTGTATTAAGATTTATTTGTTGATTGTATCGGTTTTTGGGAGTTTTCTGCTGGTTAAATCTTTGTTTGAGAGTTTGGTTGGTATTTCGGGTTTGAAATAGCATTTGGAGCAATTCTGGAAGTTTTCGTGTTTTTGAGATTTTGAGTATCAGCTGGTTTTTATGGTGAGAGCTGGTCGGTGATGAATCCAGCAGAAGCGTGTTTTAGCACGAGATTCCTGAAACGCCGTCATTTGCGTGAAGTCTGGTTGCGCGTGTTGTGATCAGCAAGTGCTTTAGTGTTTTCGTGTATTGAGGGCAAAATGACTGCGTTTAGTTTAGTTGGCGCGACGTCTTTTGGATGTTGCGTCTGGTACCAGCTGGTAGATCGCGTGTGTGTGTCTGCTGGTTGTTCAGCAGAAGCGGATGTCAACGTGGATCAACATTCCTATAGTGCGAGAGGGAAACGTCGTCGTTTGGATGTTGCGACTGCTTGTCCAGCTGCGAGAGATTTGTTCGTTACTGTAGCTTGCTGCTGGTATTTAGCGAGTGCTGCTATCAGGTTTGATGACGTCAGTGGAGCGACGTCATTTGAGTTAGTTGCAACGCTGCGTTTTGAGGTTGCGACTGGAACCAGCAGAGAGAAGCGTTGCATTGTTTTGTTCTTGCGACTGGATACCCAGCTGCTGGTATAGTATCCTATGCGACGTCGTTTGAGTAAGTTGGCACGACGCCATTTTGAGAACCAGCCGTTGGTTTGCTTTGTGATTTGTTTTAGCGTTGTTTGGGAATCAGCAGTTGGTTCGTTGGTACCTGCTGATTAGTTGGTACCTGCTAGTTTGGAAAATTGTTGGTGTCGACTGGTTTGGTCGGTGGATAATTTTTTGTGTTGATTTCAATCGTTGCAAGTGCTATTTATAGGAATACTTGGTCTTCGAATTGTGATATCAATTCCATACTTAGCAAATATTTCCCTCGTCTGTGTTCTTTGTTTCGAACCCTAGAGCACTGTTCACCGTGAGCTTCTCCGGTGAATTCCCGTCGATTCCGGCCTTTGTTTTGTTCGTTCGAGGTAGCGTTGGACTCCTCTTGGAAATCTCGTTCACCCTATACTACTTTTGGAGGCTAGTGTTCGCTGGGGAGAGATCGCGAAGCTACTGCTCTCGGCCATGAGTTGTGCGTGCAGGTAGTTTTTCGAGTTCAGTTGTTGAGATCTCGTTTTCTAGCTGTGATTTAGCTCCCTGTTAAGTTGTATTAGGGTGGTGTTTGCTGGTTGAGCTTTGGACTCCCAGCCGTGAGCTTTTATGTGCTGGCCGTGAGTTTTGAGTTGATGATTCCCTGTATATTGCGTATGTTTTACAGGTTGGAGTCAGTATTCTCAGGCTTTGTATTCGGTAATTGTTGCTCAGTATAAGGTACGGATTCGAGCTTGTATTTCAGCGTAGATTTGGCTTGGATGAGTTGCGAGATGGCTGTGTGGATTGTCGTACTGTGTCGTTGTCCTGGTTGAGGACTGTGTATGCTATTTGTGTTTAATTGCTGCGTTGCATATGTTTATATGCTTATGTTCCAGCATGTTGCATACACGCATGATATTCCATTTCAGTTGAGACATGCCATTGCTTGGCTTTGTTGTTTCTTCTTTGTTTTCTTACCAGGATGCGAGGGCGAGCGGCATTACCGCACTCTCATTTCTCCTATGCGCCGAGTGGCTAGCTACCATAGTTCATAGGTGGAGTGTTGATGCATCTGGTAAGGGTGGGCGAGTAGGGGTGAGTGGGTAACTCCCACATGTCCTACACTCACCGTGGCCACATATCTCCGTTGTAGTTCTCTTGAGCTGTTGTCTCATTTTATCATGCATAGCATCTGCATTTCATTCTTGTTGTTTACTGTTGTTTTATAGTTGCTCTCCGTACTGGGGTTTGACCCCATGTCCCTCTGGGGCTTGGTTTGTTTCCTTGTTTGTGTTGTCTTCAGGAAACCCAGGTTTTACAGCTGGTCATGGTTTTAACCCAGCTGGTGGTGCCCCAGGAG
The DNA here is from genome assembly GCA_001598015.1 of Dorcoceras hygrometricum. Taxonomy (NCBI): domain Eukaryota; kingdom Viridiplantae; phylum Streptophyta; class Magnoliopsida; order Lamiales; family Gesneriaceae; genus Dorcoceras; species Dorcoceras hygrometricum. The sequence continues at coordinate 2,093 of KQ996113.1, forward strand.
GTGGCTAGCGTGTCCCAGTGGCATATAGCATACTTATATATATGTATCCGTTAGCCAGGGGGATGCCCTGCGCTTTGTGGTTGTATCCAGTGTATGGAGTATGATACATGTATTGCTGCTATACTTGGTGGTTGTGTTGTTGCGTGGTTTTATAACTGAGACATATTTTGAGTATCGCTCTATTTTTAATTATATGTTTTAAACCGTCGGGCCTAAAAGCGAAAATTTTACCCACTTTTTGATAAGCTTCCGCATGTGTTTGGGTTTTTACTCTGTTGTGAGCACGAGGCCTGACATTTTTGGTATCAGAGCTTAAGCTGGGATAAGCTCAATTTCTTTGATCACACTTGAGTCTAGGCACGGTGTTGTGTTTTGCATGTGCTTGACTTATGTGACTTACGTGCTGCATATTTGTGTTATATGTTTTCTATGCTATATCTGTTCTGTTTTGCCTTATCCTATTGAGTGTTTTTAGATGCCGCCTAGACGTCGTGGTAGAGGTAGGGGGCAGTTCCAGGAGTCAGGAGGTCAGAAAGAGGATCAGTATAGCGCTCCTAGTCAGCCACAGAGCGTTAGTGGCGAGGTGCGTCTTGTACCTTAGCGGAGACTGGAGTTGATATCACTTGGGACCTTTTCTGTGAGACCTTCAAGCAGGAGTATATCCCCGATTCGTATGTGGCTGCCCGTGAGCGGGAGTTTGAGTTTCTGGAGCAGGGCTCGATGACTGTGCGCGAGTATGCTCGCAAGTTTTCTACGTTGTTGGCTTATGTTCCGCATGTTGCTGGCCGGGAGAGGGCCAAGAGTACCATATTCGTGGAGGGCTTGAATGAAGAATTTTACCAGAGTGTTTTGACAAGCAAGCCCAAGTCGTATGCTGAGGCTGTGGATACTGCTATCCACATTGAGGAGGGAATGAGGAGCCGTTGTACGCGCAGAGCGCAGGTAGCGCAGACAGTGCAGAGTGGTAGACATGTTGGTCAGGGAGCTCAGTCGTCTCAGAGTTCTCAGTCCGCTCATTTTCCTCAGCAGCAGATGGCTCAGCAGTCTGGCCGTGGAAGGTTCCGACCTCGTGGTCAGCAATTCAAGAAAAAGTCTAGTTCAGGGTCTTCCGGTTCAGGCAGTTCGAGTAGCAGTGGTTCTCGGACTGAGTTTTGTGACTTTTGTGGTGGGAAGCATTCTTCCACGCAGTGTGTAGGTGTGCAGGGTTCTTGCAACCTCTGTGGTCAGTACGGGCATTTTGCGAGAGTGTGTCCGTCAGCTGGATCACAACAGACCGCGGCCCAGCCTCAGGGTCGTGGGGGTCAGTCTAGGGGCCGTTCGCAGCAGTTTCAGCAGCCCCGTTTTGGTGAGACTCCGTTTAGGCCGTTTCAGCAGCCTGGCCCTTCGCGTTTTGGGCAATCGTCTCAGCCTTTCTTTCCAGGACCCCAGCATGCTCAGGTTAACGCCTTCACGAGGGAGCAGGCCGAGGAGACACCGAGCCAGGTGATTGGAGGTACATGTCTTGTCTTTGATTTTCCTGCTCGTGTGTTGTTTGACACCGATGCATCGCATTCGTTTATTTCTGATTCGTTTGTTGTTGAGCATGGTTTGTGTACCGTCCCTTTGAGCGATATTATTTCTGTTTCTACCCCCGGTGGTGTGAACCTGTTCTCGTAAGAGATTTTGTTGGATGGTGCGTTGCGGTTTGGTGAGCATGCCTTGTTTAGCGAATTTGATTCGTTTGATGCTTTGGGATTTCGATTGTATAGTTGAGATGGATGTGCTGTCCAACTATAGGGCCTCCGTGGATTGCTTCCATGGGATTGTGCGCTTTAGGCCTTTGTCTGGCGAGAAGTGGGACTTGTACGGCCAGGACTCTAGATCGAAGCTTCCGTTGGTTTCCGCTATGGAAATGTTCAGTTTGTTGTCTCTGGGAAATTTTGATTCGTTTGATGCTTTGGGATTTCGATTGTATAGTTGAGATGGATGTGCTGTCCAACTATAGGGCCTCCGTGGATTGCTTCCATGGGATTGTGCGCTTTAGGCCTTTGTCTGGCGAGAAGTGGGACTTGTACGGCCAGGACTCTAGATCGAAGCTTCCGTTGGTTTCCGCTATGGAAATGTTCAGTTTGTTGTCTCTGGGAAATGCTGGCTTTATGATATACGCTCTGGATGCATCTTCTTCTTCTAGTGTTCAGCTTAGTGATGTTCCCGTGGTGCGACACTTCCCCGACGTGTTTCCGGAGGAGATTCCTGGTTTTCCTCCACGGCGGGAGATAGACTTTGGCATAGAGTTTGTGCCTGGCACAGCTCCGATTTCTCGTGCCCCGTATCGTCTAGCGCCTGCGGAGTTGAGAGGACTCAAGGTACAGTTAGATGATTTTCTGGAGAAGGGTTTCATACGCCCTAGTATGTCACCGTGGGGAGCGCCCATTTTGTTTGTGAAGAAGAAGGATGGCTCAATGCGGAATTGCATTGACTTTCGTCAGTTGAATAAGGCCACTGTCAAGAATAAGTACCCGTTGCCGAGAATCGATGATCTAAGATTGATCTTCGTTCCGGGTACCATCAGCTCAGAGTGAGGGAACAAGATGTCGCGAAGACTGCGTTTCGTACGAGGTACGGACATTTTGAGTTTTTAGTGATGCCGTTTGGGTTGACCAACGTGCCTGCAGTCTTTATGGATCTGATGAACCAGGTTTTTAGAGAGTTCATAGATCAGTTTGTGATCGTTTTTATTGACAACATCTTAGTTTACTCGAAGACTCCGAAGGAGCACAAGGAGCACTTGGAAATGGTTCTTCTTAGGTTGAGAGAGCAGCAGTTGTATGCGAAGTTCTCCAAGTATGAGTTTTGGTTGGATCGTGTTGTATTTCTGGGTCATGTCATCTCAGCGGATGGCATTTCTATGGATCCCAGTAAATTGGATGCTGTTTTGAACTGGGAGCGATCGAGAAATGTGTCTGAGATTCGCAGTTTCTTAGGTCTGGCTGGCTACTCGTCGCTTCATTGAAGGATTCTCTAGTATAGCAAAGCCGATGACCCAATTGACCCAGAAGGATAGGCGGTTTGTTTGGACTGAGCAGTGTGAGAATGCGTTTCAGCTGCTCAAGGAAAAGTTAACTACTGCGCCTGTGTTGGCTTTGCCGTCCAGATCAGGTGGTTTCGTTGTTTGTTCTGACGCTTCGCTTAATGGATTGGGTTGTGTGTTGATGCAGAATGGAAGAGTAATTGCGTATGCCTCGCGGCAGTTGAAACCGCACGAGACTCGTTACCCTGTTCATGATTTGGAGTTAGCAGCGGTGGTCTTTGCGTTAAAGATCTGGCGTCATTACCTGTATGGCGAGCAGTTTGTGGTGTACTCCGACCACAAGAGTTTGCAGTACTTGTTTTCGCAGCCTGACTTGAACATGAGACAGCGACGGTGGATGGAGTTGCTTAAGGACTTTGACTGTGAGATTAAATACCAGCCTGGGAAGTCGAACGTAGTGGCTGATGCTTTAAGCAGGAAGGCTAGTGAGATACTTGTCTCGTTGTACATCTCCAAGGACCAAGAGCATCTTAACACTACGGGTTGGAGATTTTATCCGGCTGAGGATTGTGTAATGGTTTCATCGTTCCAAGTGGAACCGCAGATTGTTTCCAACATTCGAGCAGCTCAGTGGACCGATCCGTCTATCCACGAGTTGAAGATGAAAGTCAGGGCTGGCGAACTTGAGGACTATTCTGTTTCGTCCGATGGTTGTTTGCGTTTCCGGGGCAGGTTGGTTGTGCCCAATTTGATCGATTTGAAGGAGGAGATCCTTTGAGAGGCGCATTGCAGCAGACATAGTGTTCATCCTGGTGCACGGAAGATGTACCATGCTTTGAAGCCGCACTTTTGGTGGGCTGGCCTAAAGAGTGATGTTGCTGGTTTCGTTGCTCGTTGTTTGAATTTCCAGATGGTAAAGGCCGAAAGGATGAGACATGGTGGTCTGTTGCAGAGTTTTAGGTGCCCCAATGGAATTGGGAGAACATTGCGATGGATTTTGTGACGCATTTGCCTCGTTCCAGCCGAGTATGCGATGCTGTTTGGGTAGTTGTAGACCGTTTGTCTAAGTCTGCACACTTCATTTCCTATGGGATGACCTTCTCGTTGAAGAAGATGGCGAAGCTGTACGTTGATTTTGTTGTTAGATTGCACGGTGTACCTGTTTCAATCATGTCCGACCGAGATCCGAGGTTTACTTCCAGGTTTTGGAAGAGTTTTCAAACAGCTTTGGGCACTAGATTGGCTATGAGTACAGCTTATCACCCCCAGACAGATGGCCAATCTGAGCGAACTATCCAGACGTTAAAGGATATGTTGCGTGCTGTTGTGTTGGATTTCGGAGGTAGTTGGCAAGACGCGTTGTCTTTGGTCGAGTTTTCATATAATAACAGCTACCAAGTGACGATTGGCATGGCGCCTTTCGAGGCTTTGTATGGCCTCAAGTGCAGATCGCCAGTGTGTTGGGAAGAAGTGGGGGAGAAGCAGCTATCTGCCCCTGAATTTGTGCAGCAAATGAAAGACCATGTGGATCTTATTAGACAGCGATGAAAGCTGCCCAGGATCACCAAGCCAATTATGCGAATAAGAGGCGTTGACCTCTTGAGTTTCAGGTTGGTGATCGCGTATTTCTCAAGGTTTCTCTGTTTCGTAGTGTGATGCGCTTTGGACGCAAGGGAAAATTAGCCCCTCGTTACGTTGGTCCGTATGAGATTGTCGAGAGGATTGGCCCTTTAGCGTATCAGTTGTTGTTGCCGTCAGATTTATCCTCTCTTCACGATGTGTTCCACGTGTCGATGTTGAGGAAATATGAGCCACATCCGTCTCATGTGCTTGGAACTGACGAGGTAGAGCTAGATCAGTCGTTGAGCTATCAGGAATATCCTTTGCAAATCCTTGGTAGAAAAGAGAAACAGCTGAGAAATAAGACCATTCCGCTAATAATGGTGCAATGGAGCAAGCATGGAAGGGAAGAAGCTACTTGGGAACTGGAAGAAAAGATGCAGCGCGAGTGGCCGCATCTGTTTGAGTAGCCGTTGGGCTATATTTTCCAGAAGTTGTAGCTTTTGTTTGTATTTCTTCCCTAGTTGTTGTTATTTGTTTGCTCAGTTATCTTGAACTCTTGGCCTTGTGTTGGGCGAGTTCTGTTTTGTATCTTGCTGTTGTGTTGTTTTCCAGAGTTTTTGTTGTGATTTCGGGGACGAAATCCTTTTTAGTGGGGGATAAATGTAAGACCTGGATTTGTATTAAGATTTATTTGTTGATTGTATCGGTTTTTGGGAGTTTTCTGCTGGTTAAATCTTCGTTTGAGAGTTTGGTTGGCATTTTCGGGTTTGAAATAGCATTTGGAGCAATTCTGGAAGTTTTCGTGTTTTTGAGATTTTGAGTATCATCTGGTTTTTATGGTGAGAGCTAGTCGGTGATGAATCCAGCAGAAGCGTATTTTTAGCGCGAGATTCCTGAAACGCCGTCATTTGCGTGAAGTCTGGTTGCGCGTGTTGTGATCAGCAGGTGCTTTAGTGTTTTCGTGTATTGAGGGCAAAACGACTGCGTTTAGTTTAGTTGGCGCGACGTCGTTTGGATGTTGCGTCTGGTTCCAGCTGGTAGATCGCGTGTGTGTGTCTGCTGGTTGTTCAGCAGAAGCGGATGTCAACGTGGGTCAACATTCCTGTAGTGCGAGAGGGAAACGTCGTCGTTTGGATGTTGCGACTGCTTGTCCAGCTGCGAGAGATTTGTTCGTTACTGTAGCTTGAGAATGTGCGTAGGGGGCAGTTCCAGGAGTCAGGAGGTCAGAACGAGGATGTGCTGTCCAACTATAGGGCCTCCGTGGATTGCTTCCATGGGATTGTGCGCTTTAGGCCTTTGTCTTGCGAGAAGTGGGACTTCTACGGCCAGGACTCTAGATCGAAGCTTCCGTTGGTTTCCGCGATGGAAATGTTCAGTTTGTTGTCTCTGGGAAATGCTGGCTTTATGATATCGCTCTGGATGCGTCTTCCTTCTTCTAGTGTTCAGCTTAGTGATGTTCCCGTGGTGCGACACTTCCCCGACGTGTTTTCGGAGGAGATTCCTGGTTTTCCTCCGCGGCGGGAGATAGACTTTGGCATAGAGTTGGTGCCTGGCACAGCTCCGATTTCTCGTGCCCCGTATCGTCTAGCGCCTGCGGAGTTGAGAGGACTCAAGGTACAGTTAGATGATTTGCTGGAGAAGGGTTTCATTCGCCCTAGTATGTCACCGTGGGGAGCGCCCATTTTGTTTGTGAAGAAGAAGGATGGCTCAATGCGGATGTGCATTGATTTTTCGTCAGTTGAATAAAGCCACCGTGAAGAATAAGTACCCGTTGCCGAGAATCGATGATCTGTTTGATCAGTTGCAAGGTTCTGCGGTGTATTCGTAGATTTGGCTTGGATGAGTTGCGAGATGGCTGTGTGGATTGTCGTGCTGTGTCGTTGTCCTGGTTGAGGACTGTGTATGCTATTTGTGTTTAATTGCTGCGTTGCATATGTTTATATGCTTATGTTCCAGCATGTTGCATACACGCATGATATTCCATTTCAGTTGAGACAATCCATTGCCTTGTTTCGTTGTTGCTTCTTTGTTTTCTTACCAGGATGCGAGGGCGAGCGGCATTACCGCACTCTCATTTCCCCTATGCGCCGAGTGGCTAGCTACCATAGTTCATAGGTGGAGTGTTGATGCATCTGGTAAGGGTGGGCGAGTACGGGGTGATGGGTAACTCCCACATGTCCTACACTCACCGTCGCCACATATCTCCGTTGTAGTTCTCTTGAGCTGTTGTCTCATTTTATCATGCATAGCATCTGCATTTCATTCTTGTTGTTTACTGCTGTTTTATAGTTGCTCTCCGTACTGGGGTTTGACCCCATGTCCCTCTGGGGCTTGGTTTGTTTCCTTGTTTGTATTGTCTTCAGGAAACCCAGGTTTTACAGCTGGTCGTGGTTTTAACCCAGCTGGTGGTGCCCCAGGAGGTGGCTAGCGTGTCCCAGTGACATATAGCATACTTATATATATGTATCCGTTAGCCAGGGGGATGCCCTGCGCTTTGTGGTTGTATCCAGTGTATGGAGTATGATACATGTATTGCTGCTATACTTGGTGGTTGTGTTGTTGCGTGGTTTTATAACTGAGAAATATTTTGAGTTTCGCTCTATTTTTAATTATATGTTTTAAACCGTCGGGCCTAAAAGCGAAAATTTTACCCACTTTTTGATAAGCTTCCGCATGTGTTTGGGTTTTTACTCTGTTGTGAGCACGAGGCCTGACACTGTATCCCTGAACCATTGAGGGTCACACAAGTACTGGATTCAAGATTCCCGCACGGAAACTGAGCTCAATGTGTTGAGCACCTGAGGAGGATTTTGGGGAGTGCGACTTCCTAAAAGTCAACAAGGGTGAAATTGCGATTTCCCACTGTTGAGGGGCAAAACTGTCATTTGGACTAGGTAATCTGAAAAATTGTTTTTCGCATCATAATATTCGGTTTTTGAAACTGAGTCGATCGGTCCGATCTGATCGTCGATCGGAGTTATGATGAAACCGTAATGAATTAAACGAACCGAATGTTCATATAGGGACTTGGGCCTGACCCAAGTCCAATGGGCCGGTTCAAGCCCAAGTATATTTAATATATACACTAATGTGATTAGGGCCTAAAATTGATTGAATACATTACAACACTACTCTAAACCCTAGAGCACCCATTCGGCCGCCTCCCCCTCCTCACTAGCCGCCGCCGCCGTCGGCCACCACGCCGCCGCCGCCCCTCGCCGGAATTTGTTCCAGCCAACCTTTCGAGGAGTTTCCATCCGTGCTGATCTCGTCAGGCCTTCTAGTGCAGGCTGACGAAGGAACCTTGCTTCCGGTCGTGGACCTGATTGACGAATCTACAGCCGCCTACCGTGAAGAGCCGGTCTTCTTGTAATTCCGGTTGGAGCCAGGCGCAAGTCGCCAGCATGGTAATCGCTGATCTCGTCAGGCCTTCTAGTGCAGGCTGACGAAGGAACCTTGCTTCCGGTCGTGGACCTGATTGACGAATCTACAGCCGCCTACCGTGAAGAGCCGGTCTTCTTGTAATTCCGGTTGGAGCCAGGCGCAAGTCGCCAGCATGGTAATCTACTAATCATCCTATGAATGGTTTATAGCATGATTTTATTGTATTGTGTATTGAACGTTTCCCGGCCTATTTTTATTCTTCCGCTGCCTTGCCGAGAGACGGGATCCGGATCCGCCACGGTTC
>KQ996115.1:5280-20517 GCA_001598015.1 Dorcoceras hygrometricum
AATACACAGCGACTATTAGATGTGTTTCATGATAGCCGTCATACCCACTATCACATCTAACATACGCTTTAGTGTATTCTAGGTCTTTACTCAACACAATTGTAAATCATTACACACATAATGAAAGTAAAGAATGCCATATAAGAAAATGCGAATATCATATATAAAGATCGTTTGAACAAGAGTCAATAAAACCCACACGCCACAAGTTGAGATTATTAGATGTGTTTCATGATAGCCGTCATACCCACTATCACATCTAACATACGCTTTAGTGTATTCTAGGTCTTTACTCAACACAATTGTAAATCATTACACACATAATGAAAGTAAAGAATGCCATATAAGAAAATGCGAATATCATATATAAAGATCGTTTGAACAAGAGTCAATAAAACCCACACGCCACAAGTTGGCTAGTTGGGCATTTACTCTAACAGAACAACTGTAAGGTTCTTCGAGTCTTTGAGCTTTATGAAGATTTCAACGAAGACTAAGCTCTGAGAGTAGTTTGACAGCGCTTCAGTAATAGCAATAGCAAGAGTTATCTTCTTCAATTCAAAGCGTCTGCTATTTATATACTTCATCCAACGGTCGATGAATCCAGATAAGGCAACAAATCCTTTTTGAATTTCTGACAGTAGTACGCCGTCAATCCTGTTCCACTACGAGGTAAATTGCATTAAGTCAGGGATACGAGAATTATTTCCATGTGAGAGCAATCCCGTTGTAACGACCTCTGCCAATGCGTACTATTCATCCAAAAATAGCACTAATCTTGTCCCCTTAATTCCATGCAATTTGTACGATTCTACGAATCTTTTCCAATTGAGTAAACAATCGTATTTGAATCAATTTTAGCTTGCGCCTGAAACAACTTGGACAACCAGATCCAATTTCCTTCATCGTGGTTTCAAATGTTGCGACTGGAAAATACTTGAAAGCGTCGACTGGTTTCCACGTGTGATTTTCCAGCGCCTGATTATACATAAGATCCTACGACTGGTTGAATAAAACCTTGTAACTCTCGTCTGGATATAGCTCCACTGTAGCTTGCGTCTGGTTGCAAAACGGTGTCGCTTTAACTAAATAAAACGATGTCGTTTGCACACGCTACCATTTGAGATCTTGCGACTGGATTGCCAAAACTATCCTTCGACTGGTTATCCAAACGCTGTCGTTTTAACTTAACATTACGACATCGTTTGCAAAACTCTCGACTGGTTATACTTCACTGTACACTTCGACTGGATACTAACCACTGTTCACTGCGACTGGAAACTAACCACTGTTCACTGCGACTGGAAAGAATTACTTCAAAACGCCGTCGTTTCTAGTATAAAAGCTTGCGTCTTGATATACTGTTTCTCGCATCTGAATAGTAATCCTGTCGACTGGTTTTCCTTTCTTATTGAAAAACACCAGATATAACTGTTCCATTTTGTTATCACCAAAACCATAAATTTTATCCTAACATGATGACGTCATCCTTGCTGCTCACAGCTATCTCCATTATATGTGCTGACGTCATCACTGCTGTTACCAGCTCTTGTTAGCGCTCCAGCTGGTTCAAGCTCTCTAAACAATAATCACATCTGCTGGTCTGAATTGGCCTCCGCCAGATTACGAACAACTGATTCAACTTTGGACGTCTCCATTGCTAATCCAACTGCCGTTTCCATGATAAACCAAACCATCTGCTGAATCTTTATATTGTGAACCATCGGCTGGACAGATTACTGCTACTGTTCATCTTCTTCTTTGATGCGTCCAATCAAACAAAACTCCTCTCTGCCGATTACTCAAACAACTTCATCGCTTCGATTCTTCAACAGAAAACATTACTTGTTAAATCTGTATACTTAAGTAGAATCGTTAGAATAACAATAATAGGTTTTGTGTAATTCAAAACTTAATCAGGATCTGTCAAAACAGATCCATCAATCTCTCCCTTTTTGATTTACACAAAACCTTAAATAAACAATGCATGTTCTAACAATTCTCTCCCTTTTTGTGGGAATCAAAAAGAGATCGAACTGCTGATCTTCCCGATATTTAAAACAAAACTCTCCCTACACTGTTACAACAAAAACAACGTAACAACAAAACAATGTTTCAAGTAAGCATGTACTACTGAGTTACTTAAATATGAAGAACCAGTAAACAGAGAACAGATCAGATTTTTCCTTCTTCTATCTCGCCCCATGTGCTTGTCACTGAGCCTCGCTCCAAGTGATCTTACAGCACAACAAAAATAGAAGCTTGGCATCTGCCCGGGACTCGCGCATCCCGATAGTTCATCAATCGAAAAACCGATTCTACATTAAAACAGATTAACTGGCCTTCATAGACAAGCTTATCAAAATAGTTAAAACATTAAAAACATAGCACATGAGTTTTAAAATTAGTGCTCGTTCAAGAACAACCCGCTCTGATACCAATTGTTGGTTCGAAAATAGGATCAAAAAATCAGCAGCCGCGCATTTAAAAGACTTTAGAAAATTTTGCGCGCTGCTACATCAAACTGGAGGTGCAATACCTCTTGTTATTGAACACATAAAAACTCACCAGAAGAGCACCGGAGATAGATCTGGTATGATTTAAAAATCATGCGAAAAATACCAGAACTGAATCCTAATATTTTAAAACAACTCAAACAGATTTATGTGCAACATAAATCTGTTCGAGACTTACTATGCTTGTGTGCTGAATTGTATGCGTGCTAAAATAATGCTAGTGCTGAATGAATAAAAGAGATACGATACACAGCATATTTGTTTCTGGAAGTTCGGACCTCAATGTCCTACATATACCCTTCTTCCACCTCGGAAGGATCCACTAGAAGATTTGATCTTACAACTCGTGTACAGACCCGATCCCACAACCAGCAGCTGTGAGAACTCCTAGACTCCTCAAATGCACAACAGCCGCAACTGTATGACTAACTACATACACAAGTTTAACGTCATCGTGCTTGGATGGGACCTGTTTGTGAAACGTTTTGAGATTCATTCACTAATAAAATGTGAATGAATCTCTGTGTGTGAGATTTGATACAATGAAGCTCTCAACTCTCTGTTTCTCACACACTAGGGAAACTGCTCTACACAAGCTAATTAAAACTCAGCAATCGACTATTGTGAAAGCTCCTCTCTAATGGCGGTCGATTGCTTCGTCTTTCTGTTAATTTTCCCTCTGCTGGTACACTGTAAAATTAACTTATTTTCTGCGACAGCTTCACAGTAACCAACAACTTCTTCAATGGCGCTTCTCGAATATATAAGCCTCTGTTTGAAATATGGCCGTTAGATAGATTCCAAAACTGTTCTGCGCTTGTCAAGGCCAAATTGTCGTCTTTCCATATGCGTGCAAACATCCTCTGTATATTGTACTATTTCCCAGAATAGTACAAATCTTGTTCCCTTGAATTGAGGCAATTTGCACGACTCTATTTCAGCCATTGATTCTTTCCATCTTGAGCGTTTTTGCCATTTGAATTGAGCTCAGCAGTTGACATCCTGGATTCATAGTAGCTCGCGACTGGATCTTGCGACTGGTTATCAACGCAAAGAGCATCTGCTGAATCTTTAGCGCAAGGGCAAAACGCTGTCGTATCAACTTATGTAAACGACATCGTTTTGCTATCGCTATCTCCAAATATCATCTGCTGATTCTTTAGCACGACGTCGCTTCATCTCTTTCACTTCTCTTCTCATCTGCTGATAGCTTCCTGCTGATCACTGTAGCTTCCTGCTGAATGACGACGTCACTGCTGATGTCATCTACACTTAGCGCTCCAGCTGATCTTTATCGTTCCAGCTCCAGCTTGCGATTCTTCTTGGCTTCTTGAATAGCGACTGTCAACAGATTCGTCAACAGTACTATGAATGGCAACTGCCGACAGCTTCGTGAATAGTAACTGACAACAGCTTAGACAACAGTAACCTGCGACTGGAATCTTCTCTACGACGTCGCTTCATCTTTTGCGCTTCTCTACTCATCTGCTGATAGCTTTTGCTTAACTGCTGATCACTGTAGCTCATTGTTGATTGTGATGACGTCATCCTTGCTGCTCACAGCTATCTCCATTATATTTGCTGACGTCATCACTGCTGTTACCAGCTCTTGTTAGCGCTCCAGCTGGTTCAAGCTCTCTAAACAATAATCACATCTGCTGGTCTGAATTGGCCTCCGCCAGATTACGAACAACTGATTCAACTTTGGACGTCTCCATTGCTAATCCAGCTGCCGTTTCCATGATAAACCAAACCAACTGCTGAATCTTTATATTGTGAACCATCGGCTGGACAGATTACTGCTACTGTTCATATTCTTCTTCGATGCATCCAATCAAACAAAACTCCTCTCTGCCGATTACTCAAACAACTTCATCGCTTCGATTCTTCAACAGAAAACATTACCTGTTAAATCTATATACTTAAAGTAGAATCGTTAGAATAACAATAACAGGTTTTGTGTAATTCAAAACTTAATCAGGATCTATCAAAACAGATCCATCAATCTCTCCCTTTTTGATTTACACAAAACCTTAAATAAACGATGCATGTTCTAACAATTCTCTCCCTTTTTGTGGGAATCAAAAAGAGATCGAACTGCTGGTCTTCCCGATATTTAAAACAAAAATCTCCCTACACTGTTACAACAAAAACAACGTAACAGCAGGAGTTTTAATTTTGAAAAACGAAATCAGCATTGGGAAGCACCGTATGCAAAAGTATATGATTTTGAAAAACCGAAGCTGATGCATCACTCAAATTAACAAAGACAGTGACGCCACTCTCCATGTCTTTTATAACATGAGCTCAAATCATTTAAAAAATAAAATTTGGCACCAGCTGAAATCCGAAAAACAGAACAGTTCTAAAATTATCAGAGCACAAAACAATGTTTCAAGTAAGCATGTACTACTGAGTTACTAAAATATGAAGAACCAGTAAACAGAGAACATCTCAGATTTTTCCTTCTTCTATCTCGCCCCATGTGCTTGTCACTGAGCCTCGCTCCAAGTGATCTTATAGCACAACGAAAATAGAAGCTTGGCATCTGCCCGGGACTCGCGCATCCCGACAGTTCATCAATCGAAAAACCGGTTCTACATTAAAACATATCAACTGGCCTTCATAGACAAGCTTCTCAAAATAGTTAAAACATTAAAAACATAGCACATGAGTTTTAAAATTAGTGCTCGTTCAAGAACAACCCGCTCTGATACCAATTGTTGGTTCGAAAATAGGATCAAAAAATCAGCAGCCGCGCATTTAAAAGACTTTAGAAAATTTTGCGCGCAGCTACATCAAACTGGAGGTGCGATACCTCTTGTTCTTGAACACATAAAAACTCACCAGAAGAGCACCGGAGACAGATCTGGTATGATTTAAAAATCATGCGGAAACACCAGAACTGAATCCTTAGTATTTTAAAACGATTCAAACAGATTTATGTGCAACATAAATCTGTTCGACTGTGCAAGTGTGATAACTGTGTATGCCTTCAAATATGTTATGCGATGCTAAAGTAAAGCAGGTGCTGAATGAATAACAGAGTACAATACACAAGAGATTTGTTTCTGGAAGTTCGGACCTCAATGTCCTACATCTCCCCTTCTTCCACCTCGAAAGGCTCCACTAGAAGACTTTAATTAACTTATTTTCTGCGACAGCTTCACAGTAACCAACAACTTCTTCAATGGCGCTTCTCGAATATATAAGCCTCTGTTTGAAATAAGGCCGTTAGATAGATTCCAAAACTGTTCTGGGCTTTGCAAGGACAAATTGTCGTCTTTCCATATGAGTGCAAACATCCTCTGTATATTATACTATTTCCCAGAATAGTACAAATCTTGTTCCATTGAATTGAGGCAATTTGCACGACTCTATTTCAGCCATTGATTCTTTCCATCTTGAGCATTGATCGCGTCTTGTGGTTTTCGCCATTTTATTTAAGCTCAGAAGTTGACATTCAGCTCTCGTAAATCGTCAACTGCTTCGCTGCTGATTCATGTCAACTGCTTCTTTGCGCTTCTGCTGAATCTTCAAATACTGCGACTGGAATATTGCGTCTGGATTGTAACTCTCCACTAAATCTGCTTTCTTGCGACTGGATTCCATGTCGACTGGATACGCAAAGCTTGCGACTGGATTCATAGTAGCTCGCGACTGGATCTTGCGACTGGTTATCAACGCAAAGAGCATCTGCTGAATCTTTAGCGCAAGGGCAAAACGCTGTCGTATCAACTTATGTAAACGACATCGTTTTGCTATCGCTATCTCCAAATATCTCCCTACACTGTTACAACAAAAACAACGTAACAGCAGGAGTTTTAAATTTGAAAAGCAAAAATAGTTTTTGGGAAGCACCGTATGCAACAGTATATGATTTTGAAAACGAAACTGATGCATAGCTCAATTTAAAGAAGACAGTGACGCCACTCTCCCTGTCTTTTATAACATGAGCTCAAATCATTTTAAAAACAAATTTTTGGCACCAGCTGAAATCCGCAAAACAGAACAGTTCGAAAATTATCAGAGCACAAAACAATGTTTCAAGTAAGCATGTACTACTGAGTTACTTAAATATGAAGAACCAGTAAACAGAGAACAGCTCAGATTTTTCCTTCTTCTATCTCGCCCCATGTGCTTGTCACCGAGCCTCGCTCCAAATGATCTTACAGCACAACGAAAATAGAAGCTTGGCATCTGCCCGGGACTCGCGCATCCCGACAGTTCATCAATCAAAAAACCGGTTCTACATTAAAACAGATTAACTGGCCTTCATAGACAAGCTTCTAAAAATAGTTAAAACATTAAAAACATAGCACATGAGTTTTAAAATTAGTGCTCGTTCAAGAACAACCCGCTCTGATACCAATTGTTGGTTCGAAAATAGGATCAAAAATCAGCAGCCGCGCATTTAAAAGACTTTAGAAAATTTTGCGCGCTGCTACATCAAACTGGAGGTGCAATACCTCTTGTTCTTGAACACATAAAAACTCACCAGAAGAGCACCGGAGACAGATCTGGTATGATTTAAAAATCATGCGGAAAATACCAGAACTGAATCCTAATATTTTAAAACAACTCAAACAGATTTATGTGCAACATAAATCTGTTCGAGACTTACTGTGCTTGTGTGCTGAATTGTATGCGTGCTAAAATAATGCTAGTGCTGAATGAATAAAAGAGATACGATACACATCATATTTGTTTCTGGAAGTTCGGACCTCAATGTACTACATCTCCCCTTCTTCCACCTCGGAAGGATCCACTAGAAGATTTGATCTTATAACTCGTGTACAGACCCGATCCCACAACCAGCAGCTGTGAGAACTCCTAGACTCCTCAAATGCACAACAGTCGCAACTGTGTGACTAACTACATACACAAGTTTAACGTCATCGTGCTTGGATGGGACCTGTTTGTGAAACATTTTGAGATTCATTCACTAATAAAATGTGAATGAATCTCTGTGTGTGAGATTTGATACAATGAAGCTCTCAACTCTCTGTTTCTCACACACTAGGGAAACTGCTCTACACAAGCTAATTAAAACTCAGAAATCGACTCTCGTGAAAGCTCCTCTCTAATGGCGGTCGATTGCTTCGTCTTTCTGTTAATTTTCCCTATGCTGGTACACTGTGCAATTAACTTATTTTCTGCGATAGCTTCACAGTAACCAACAACTTCTTCACTGACGCTTCTCGAATATATAAGCCTCTGTTTGAAATATGGCCGTTAGATAGATTCCAAAACTGTTCTGCGCTTGTCAAGGCCAAATTGTCGTCTTTCCATATGCGTGCAAACATCCTCTGTATATTGTACTATTTCCCAAAATAGTACAAATCTTGTTCCCTGGAATTGAGGCAATTTGCACGACTCTATTTCAGCCATTGATTCTTTCCATCTTGAGCGTTGATTGTGTCTTGTCGTTTTCGCCATTTGAATTAAGCTCAGCAGTTGACATTCAGCTCTCGTAAATCGTCAACTGCTTCGCTGCTGATTCATGTCTACTGCTGCTTTGCGCTTCTGCTGAATCTTCAAATACTGCGACTGGAATCTTGCGTCTGGATTGTAACTCTCCACTACATCTGCTTTCTTGCGACTGGATTCCATGTCGACTGGATACGCAAAGCTTGCGACTGGATTCATAGTTGCTCGCGACTGGATCTTGCGACTGGTTATCAAAGCAAAGAGCATCTGCTGAATCTTTAGCGCAAGGGAAAAACGCTGTCGTATCAACTTATGTAAACGACATCGTTTTGCTATCGCTATCTCCAAATATCATCTGCTGATTCTTTAACACGACGTCGCTTCATCTCTTTCACTTCTCTTCTCATCTGCTGATAGCTTCCTGCTGATCACTGTAGCTTCCTGCTGAATGATGACGTCACTGCTGATGTCATCTACACTTAGCGCTCCAGCTGATCTTTATCGTTCCAGCTCCAGCTTGCTATTCTTCTTGGCTTCTTGAATAGCGTTTGTCAACAGATTCGTCAACAGTACTATGAATGGCAACTGCCGACAGCTTCGTGAATAGTAACTGACAACAGCTTAGACAACAGTAACTTGCGACTGGAATCTTCTCTACGACGTTGCTTCATCTCTTGCGCTTCTCTACTCATCTGCTGATAGCTTTTGCTTAACTGCTGATCACTGTAGCTCACTGCTGATTGTGATGACGTCATCCTTGCTGCTCACAGCTATCTCCATTATATGTGCTGACGTCATCACTGCTGTTACCATCTCTTGTTAGCGCTCCAGCTGGTTCAAGCTCTCTAAACAATAATCACATCTGCTGGTCTGAATTGGCCTCCGCCAGATTACGAACAACTGATTCAACTTTGGACGTCTCCATTGCTAATCCAGCTGCCATTTCCATGATAAACCAAACCAAATGCTGAATCTTTATATTGTGAACCATCGGATGGACAGATTACTTCTACTGTTCATCTTCTTCTTCGATGCGTCCAATCAAACAAAACTCCTCTCTGCCGATTACTCAAACAACTTCATCGCTTCGATTCTTCAACAGAAAACATTACCTGTTAAATCTGTATACTTAAAGTAGAATCGTTAGAATAACAATAATAGGTTTTGTGTAATTCAAAACTTAATCAGGATCTTTCAAAACAGATCCATCAGCAACCCACTCTTACGACCCGCAGACGCAAGAACTCCTAGCATCTACCACTGCACACCAGCCCGCAAGCTGCATGTGACTAACTTCACTTCTTTACTGCCTCAGTGAGAAAGGCTAAAAGGACTTGTTTAACGTCTCTGTCCAAAGACTACACACGCTTCTTTAACGTCTCATTGCGAAAGACAACTAAACTTGTTTAACGTCTCTGTCCAAAGACTACAATGGAGAGTATGTAATCACATTCACTCTAATCTGTTTCGCTCATCTCTCGAATATGAGTGAATGTGTGTGTGTGAGATTTATAGTGTAAGCACAATCTCTCAATGAATTAAATCTCACACACTCTGGGTGTTCGAGCTAGTTTTCTGCTATCTTCCCAGGTTCTGTGTTGTGCGTTTCTGATTTTCTGTTCGGACTTCACACAACACACTCTCACTGTTATGGCACACCTCTTCAATCTGTTTCATTGCGCCTGTTTATAAAGCCGCTGCTTGGATATATCCGTTGGACACAAAGATGTAGCCGTTCTGAAAAGTATTCTAAGGCTTATGTACTTTGTGTCCTTTGCATTTAATGCGTTGCAGGCTTTATTTGATTTGAGCTCTGTTCGTCAGCACTTCTGCAGCCTTTGATCACTTCGAGCTCTGTTTGCTTGTGCCTGATGTGGACAAGGCAATGCAAAACAGTTTGAACCAATTAAGTTGGTCTTCGTAGATTGTTCAAACTGTTTTGCTTGACCAGATTGATTTGTCTGTCTCTGGTCTTTCAGCTGGTCTCTTCTCATCCAACTGCTCCGTTCTGTTCGTTGAGCTGGTTTGACTTTAACCAGCTTGCCAGCTTGTTTATCGTCCAGTTCTCCACAAAACTGGTCTTTTGCGAGCTGTTCTCTCAGCTGGTCTCCTTTCCAGCTGATCTTCGAGCTGGTTTGCACTGAGCTTGTTACCCAGCTCGATTCCATCTCTGTACCAGCTCGCAGGCTTAAATTTCGGCTGGGGGACCAAGTATGAGAATATGCAAGTGCGGGATCATCTTGCACATTTCCGTATAGGACCATTGCTATACCCTCCAAAACGGTCCGACTACTACGTCGAGACCTAAGCCATTCGTCGGCCAAACATCTTCTTTTAGGCCTCCGAAATTGTGTTGGCTACGCACTCAATCACCGCTCTTGTACACTGCACTTGATCTGCGCTTGAGCTATTCTGTACTTGAGCATTCCGCACTTCAACTTTGCACTTCAGTTCTGCTCTTGATTATGCGCTTGAACTGCTCTTCATACTCTGCGCTTGATCTTCGTGCTGCTCCAACATCCAGCTGATGAACCAGCTTGATGTTCCCTGCACTTCTCGAAGTAAACTGCCGAATCAGCTTGGGCGTCCCCTTACTGTTCCAGCTAGATATCTTTGACCAGTCCAACTCACTGTCCTAGCTTGGATATATTCACGTCTACTCCAGTCTAAGCAAGCTGCACATGTCAAGTAGAGCGTTAGTACAATAGAAGCAGATTTTGTGTGAATCAAAACTTAGATTCTGATCTGTAAACACAGATCCAACAGATTACGCATATGTTTCTATCGTGGTGTTGCTAGGAGTGTTGGGATCCGGATCACGCCCCCCGGCTAGGCAGCGGAAGAACAGAAAATAGATGCCGGGAGACGATCAATACAAAATCAAATATACATCTATGACATTGTGTTCAAAACACTACCTTGCTGGCACTTGTTCCTGGCTCCGACCGGTTTCGTAAAGAAAGCGGCACTTCACGGTAGAATGCGGTAGATAACGCCAATCCGGTCCATGACCGGATACGAGACTCCTTCGTCACCCTGCACTAGAAGGCGTGATAAGATCTGTGCGGACGGATTCTCCTCGTCGAATTGGCCGGGAACGATTTTTCGGCGAAGAGAGGCGGCGGCGCACGGCGGCGGCGGCTTTTGGAGAGGAGGAAGGGACGACGCTTGCTTTAGGGTTAGGTTGTGAGTGTTAATTGTTGATTAGGTTAAGTCATAAGTCTACATTAAATAGACTAGGTGATGGATTTGGATCCGGCCCAACGGGCCCGGGTCCAACGGATGAACATTCGTTTCATCTCCATCATCGAGACTTCACCGTAACTCCGATCGCCGATCAGATCGGACCAATCGACTCAGTTTCCAAAACTGAATACTATGATCTGAAAAACCATTTTTCAGAACCCCAGTGCAAAATGATCGTTTTGCCCCTCAACGTCGGGAAATCTCGATTTGACCCGAGTTGACTTTTAGGAAGTCGCACTCCCCAAAATCCTATTCTCGTGCTCAACACATTGAGCTGAGTATCCGTGCAGGAATCTCGAATCCAGTACTTGTGTGACCCTCAATGGTTCAGGGATACAGCTAGCCGTGGGCCCACAACCATTGCGGCTCCGGAATCACAATTCCGGACTTGCCCATCGGATCATGGTAAGAGCGTCTAGCAACATCGCCCCATGATCTCCTAGAAACAAACACTTTTGTTTCGCTCGGATAGTAGAAGTAGTATCCAATGGAATTCTTTGGATACCCAATGAAGTAGCATAAGATGGATGTCGTATCCAGCTTATCTCCCACTGTCTGCTTCACGTAAGCAGGACATCCCCAAATCCTCATAAATGAGTACTTGGGTGGTTTGCCCATCCATATCTCATACGGAGTCTTATCCACTGCCTTGGTGTGGACATTGTTCAACAACATGACCGTCGTTTCGAGCGCATAGCCACAAAACGAGGTCGGAAGCTCAGTGAAGCTCATCATAGATCGAACCATGTCCAACAAGATCCGATTACGACGCTCCGCTACACCATTGAGCTGTGGTGTGGCAGGAGGGGTCCACTATGAGAGAATCCCATTCTCTTTCAGATAGTCTTGAAACTCAGTACTTAAGTATTCACCACCTCGATCAGATCGAAGTGCCTTAATACTTTTGCCTAACTGATTTTCTACTTCAGCCTTGAATTCCTTGAACCTTTCAAAGGATTCAGACTTGTAATTCATCAAGTACAAGTACCCGTACCTAGAGTAATCATCGGTAAAGGTGATGAAGTATGTGTGACCATATTTAGTATCAATACTAAACGGGCCGCACACATCAGTATGGATCAAATCCAATAGGCCTTGGGCACGTTCACCCTTGCCCTTGAAGGGTTGCTTGGTCATCTTTCCTTTCAGACAGGATTCACAAGTCGGTAGGGAGTTGATTTCTGACAGATCAAACAAGTCACTCCTAACTAGTTTGTTCATCCTACTTAGGGAAATGTGACCTAGCCTAGCATGCCAAAGTTGTGCTGGGTTCAAGTTATCGTGTTTCCGTTTAATCGTTGTTGTATGTGCTTCGACATCACGAGTTGGAACGTCTTTTAATTTTAAGGTGTATAAATCGTTTTCGCGTTCCCCAGTTCCAATCAAACATTCATTCTTGTAAATATTGCAAATCGAATTAGCAAACATACAAGAATATCCATCTCTATCAAGCATAGGAATAGAAATAATGTTTTTAATCAATTCAGGAACAAATAAACTCGTAACAACAACTTAAAATCTGAAGACAGAAATAAATAAATATCTCCTATAGCTACTGCAGCAACTCTTGCTCCATTGCCAAGCTTCAAGTGGGTCTCACCCTCTCTAAGACGTCGACTTCTTGTCGTCACCTGCAAATCATTGCAGATATGAGATCCACATCCGGTATCAAGTACCCAAGAAGTTGAATTTAGAGACATATTATTTCAATGTAGAACATACCTTTCGCAGTTCGCAACTGCTCGAGGTACTCCTTGCAGTTCCTCCTCCAATGCCCAGCCTTGTGGCAGTGGTGGCAAACGTCCTCGCTCTTGTTTGGCTTAGAAGCCTTTGCCTTTGGCTTCTTGGCAGACTTTTCCTCCTTCGCAGGAGCAGAACGCTTCTTGCTCTTGCGTCTGGGCCCCTTCTTCGCAGAGGAAGAAGAACCCAGAAGGAGGACGGGTTTGTCCTTCTTTATAGTCCCCTCAAACACTACAAGCATGTTCACCACCTCTTCAAGGGTGGCTTCCATCTTGTTCATGTTGAAGTTGACCACAAAGGGGTCAAATGCAGCGGGTAGCGAGAGGAGAAGTACATCCACAGACAGCTCGTGTGGAAGTGCGATATCAAGGCCCGACAGCTTTTCAACGAGCCCAATCATACGAACCCCATGCTCGCGGACCGAAGTCCCATCGCGCATGCGGCTCGTCATCAGCTCCTTGACAGCCTTGAACCTCTCATGTCGAGAGTTCTCCCCGTACAGCTCTTTGAGATGAAAAAGTATGTCAGCGGCATACTTCGTCTTCTCAAAACGCCGTTGCATTTCATTGGAAATCGATGCCATCACATAGCACCGAGCTTTAACTCGTCGTCCCATCATTGTTTAAGCGTTACCAGCTCCTCAGGGCTGATATCGGCAGGGGCAAACTTTGGAGGTCTTTTCTCTATCGCATAGAGAAGTTTCTCCGAGGCCAATACAAGATTGAGGTTGCGGAGCCAGTCTTGGTAGTTCAGACCGGTGAACTTGTTGCTATACAGTATAGCAGCGAGAGGGTTTTTAATCGAAACCATTTTATATGCAGTAATACTGAAGGAAAACGGACATACATCACTAACTATATAAGATATAAGCTAAGACATAAAACATGGTCGTTAAGTTTTATGAACTACCCTCCCACTATTTTAACGATTTCACCACCCTCTAATGAAATCGAGAAAACAGGTTTCTTTAGTGGGTACACGGAGCCCAATCAAGCGACCATGGACCAAAATAATATCAGCCATCCATGACCCCCGAAAGGTAGTTTCCGATTGCAGCCGGTGCAACCTCCATGTATTCACCTCACGTCCAGTAAGGGCCCAATACTATGACGCCGTTTACTATCACGTGTCAAGATTGACCCATCAATGTTGAGTCGTGAAGGACGGTCCCCTTAACGTCCCCAATAATATGAGCCAACGTTAAAGGGAGTTCCAGCCGACTCACAACAGTTGTCAATGGCGTGGACAGCTTTCCGGCATACATGACCCCCTCAATATTATGAGCCGGGCCATGTATACGGGTAGCATCGACGTACACCCATTATTGATGGAAGGTATGGAAATTTAAACAGTTTTAAATACCCTTTAGTTTATCGAATAAAAGTTTTATCTTGATATAAGTTTTAAATCAAATTTAAAAAGAGGGATTTTTAATTTTGAAAAACTTTGGTCTCATGCATATTTAAATCTAATTTAAAACATGCAACATGCGGATTCAATTAATCTATATATCAACATATATAAATAAATATTGGGATGATCGATCGCGTGAGCTATGCGGTCCGTGGTTGCCAGTCACGGACCTGGGTCCAATCCTAGGGGTAATGCAATATGCAATGCAATCCTATTACAAAGCTTTCCGGTTTTACAGATCTTCGGTCTTCAATATCTTGATCGTCATCGTCCACCGTCTTCGGATGTCCTCCCACTAAATCTAGTAATTTACATTTAAATTTACTATGACAAATAAGGGATACATTTATCAAGGGGTGGGAACGGGCCACAAACTGTTAGAGTAGATGCCCAACTAGCCAACTTGTGGCGTGTGGGTTTTATAGACTCTTGTACAAACAATCTTTATATATGATATTCGCATTTTCTTATATGGCATTCTTTAATTTCATTATGTGTGTAATGATTTACAATTGTGTTGAGTAAAGACCTAGAATGCACTGAAGCGTATGTTAGATGTGATAGTGGGTATGACGACTATCATGAAACACATCTAATAGTCGCTGTGTATTCTGAACATGTTCCTAGTCGATTGGGCCGTCAAAATGAGGATAAGGCCGCCCGAGTTCGAGACTAGTATCTGCGATGCGAAGTACCATGTTTCATTGGTAGGGAACATTGTGATGTTCTGAGCATGCAGATAGATAGTGACCTGGTGATCTATCGAACTACCCTCGTTCGGACTTTCCAAGTGGTTACCATTTGTCGAGTGGATAAGTCCGAGGTCTTGGTTGTACTGATTAGTCCTCACGACTCGAAACGTCATTGAGACTCTACATGATAGGCGTCTCAC
>KQ996116.1:13155-26348 GCA_001598015.1 Dorcoceras hygrometricum
TGTCAGGCCCCGTGCTAATTACTAACGATTAACACAATATAAGCGTATAAACACGGAAGCTTAAAATCAGGGCTTAAAAATTTTTTGAAATACAATGGGGCTGAACTCCAAATCATACATTCAAAATATTAAATACTCAAATATGAGTTGACTCAAACTCAAATGCAACAAGTAACAACATAATATCAAATCAAATACAGATCCCCAATACATGATAACACGGGGCATCCCCCGGTTCAATACATATCATATATATAGACTGGGACTCAGGGACGTGGGGATCGACCCGCTGAACTTCCACTCTGCCCAGCTTGGTTACCTGAAGCTCCTGCAATGGGCAACGCAGACCCAAACAAGACAAAAGCAGGAAACAAGTACGAGGTCAAGCCTCAGTACGAAGAGCTATCAAAGCAGATAAACATGCAACATGCTATAAATCAATGCTATGAATGCATGAGGCTGTCAAAAGAAATCAGTCAGCTAGGCCGGTGCAATAACCGGCAAATCATATCATGTCGCCTCTATACCACGGTCTATCAACCGGGAAATCATCGGTCCGTGATCATCGGGGCCCGTCAGCCCATCACAGCTCGGCGGTAGACACTCGTATCCGGTAGTCACCGCTCCGACGATAGCGTTGGACTTTTCGGGCACGACCAATCCGTCGACCAGTCACAACGTGGCACCCAATCAGGTTATCAAATCAAATCTGTAAATCAGGCTCAAGATGTATGCATGAATGCCATTCAATATCCATGCTCAATACATACAATGCCTAAACATAAAAACAGTTTGCATACTCAACCAAAAACAGCAACTGGTTCACGTAGGCACATAACAGTAAAGCCACAGATTTCACAACATCAAATTATAGACATGTTCAAGCTCAAAGCTGCTAAGGGCTGTTCAATTCGTACCTCTCTTCCTCAATTTACCTAACAGATTTCTCCTGGTTCAATTCACGCAGCAGGAACTTCCTGGAAGCTGAAATCTGTTACAACATAGCAAATATCTTAGCTCAATTCAGGTACACAATCACGCTAATCCTACGGCCAGAAGCATACATCGATCCTACACTTCTACGCAGGCATTAACTACTAAAAACCGAGCTCAAACTACAAGAAATGCTCACCCAAAAGCTCGAAAGAAACAACGGCAGAATCTGCTCAACGAAACCAGCAATTCACGAACGAGCCCGGCCTACGGGATTTCTCATCTCGTTGCTCCTAGCTTCCAAACTAGTATCAATGGGAAGAGCAAGTTTAAAGGAGTCCAGCGCCACCAAGAACGTCAAAAACAGAGGCTGGAATCGACGGGAAATGGCGATAGAAAAAGACGGTGAACAGTAGCTATTTCGAGGGTTTGGAAAAGAGGAGATAAGGAATTTCTGGTTCGAAAATGATTCTAAGTGTCGATCAACACTTCTATAAATACCTCTTAAATCCTCGCCTGCTGATCACTAAAATCAATCGAAGTGACCAGCAGAAGTTGATGGTCCCTGTTTTGAATAGAAGGAACTTAGCAGCGCTGCTAAAACAGTTCATTTAAAGATTTTGCGCTGCTAATACGGAGCTGCAATAGCTCGATGTTCTTGAACATTTAAAATCACACGAAGAAGAGCACTGGAGACAGATCTGGTATGATTTAAAAATCATGCGGAAAATACCAGAACTGAATCCTATATTTTAAAACAACTCAAACAAATTTATGTACAACATAAATCTGTTCGAGACTTTCAAGTTCTTGTGTGCTAACTGTGTATGCGATGCTAAGTGCTGAACTGTTATGCGTGCGTATGCTAAATATAAAAGTGCAGGTGCTGAAAGCTTAAAGAACACGATACACATTATTTGTTTCTGGAAGTTCGGACCTCAATGTCCTACAACTCCCCTTCTTCCACCTCGGAAGGATCCACTAGAAGATTTGATCTTACAACTTCGTGTACAGACCCAATCCCACAACCAGCAGCTGTGAGAACTCCTAGACTCCACAATTGCACACCAGCCTCAACTGTGTGACTGACTACATACACATGAGTTTTACGTCATCGTGCTTGGACGAGACTGTATGAAACGTTTTGAGATTCATTCACCAATAAACTGTGAATGAATCTCTGTGTGTGAGATTTGATACAATGAAGCTCTCAAACTCTCTGTTTCTCACACACTAGGGAAATGCTCCTAAAAGAGCTAATTCTAGCTCCATTATCAACTACAATTAAGCTCTCTCTCGAATGGTAATTGACAGCTTCACTTCGGATTCATTTTCCCTCTGTTGTTGTCTTCTATTGATTTTCTTTTCTGTGCAACAACAACTCTCTGTTTTCACCCTTGTCGTCAACCTTCTTCAATGGCGCTTCTCGAATATATAAGCTCTGTTTGAATTTAGCCGTTAGATAGATTCCAAAACTGTTCAGCTCTTGATATGGCTAATTTGTCTTCTTTCCATTCCCGTGCAAACATCCTCTGTATATTGTACTATTTCCCAGAATAGTACAAATCTTGTTCCCTTGAATTGAGGCAATTTGCACGACTCAATATTAGCCATTGATTCTTTCCATCTTGAGCGTTTTTGCCATTTGAATTACGCTCAGCAGTTGACATCCAGCTTTGATAACTCTTCGTAACTTGTCAACTGCTTCGCTGCTGGTTTATCACTACGACTGAATTCATCTTCTGCTGAAATCTTTGTCGACTGGATTCATAGAGCTTGCGACTGGTTGAGTAGCAACAGCTGGTTCATAGAAGCTCTCGACTGGATGAGCTGTTGCTTGCGTCTGGTTGTCTAGCTTCGCTACTTTGGCTTTTCTTGCGTCTGGATACCATGTCGACTGAATATACAATAGTAATGATGCTTGCGACTGGATCCACTGTAGCTCGCGACTGGATCTTGCGACTGGTAATCAACGCAAATAGCATCTGCTGAATCTTTAGCGCGAGAGCAAAACGCTGTCGTATCAACTTATGTAAACGACATCGTTTTGCTATCGCTATCTCCAAATAGCATCTGCTGGTGAACAGTAGCTTGCGACTGGATTGCCTCCTCTACGACGTTGCTTCTCTCTTGCGTCTGGATGTACAAGCTACCTAGCTGGTATCTTGCGACTGCTGGACTCAAACCATCTGCTGAATATCCAACACGACGTCGCTTCATCTCTTTCACTTCTCTTCATCTGCTGATTGCCAACTGCTGATTGTGATGACATCACTGCTGATGTCATCACAGCTGATCTTTATCGTTCCAGCTCCAGCTTGCGATTCTTCTTAGCTTCTTGAATAGCGACTGTCAATAGATTCATCAACAGTACTTATAATCGCGACTGTTAACAGATTCGTCAACAGTAACTTGCGCCTGGAATCTTCTTCTTCGATCTAATTCTCCAGCGCGACTTCTCAATTCCTGTTCCAGCTGGTTCATCTTTACTCTTTAGCGCTTGCAGCTGGTTGTCATCGTTCCAGCTGATTTATTGTGCTCCAGCTGATTCAACTTGGCCTCCGCCTGATTACGAACAGCTGATTCAACTTTGGACGTATCCATTGCTAATCCAGCTACCGATTCCATGAACACCAAACCAACTGCTGAATCTTTATATAGTGAACCATCGGCTGGACAGATTCTTCGACTGTTCATCATCTTCTTCGATAGCTAGAACCTGTACACTTAAGTGGAATTGTTAGAAACACAATAACAGGTTTTGTGTAATTCAAAACTTAATCAGGATCTGTCAAAACAAATCCATCAGAAGTCTATCAGCAGCAGCCCTCTTTTCCTTTCGTTAAATTCAGCAGAAGCAAACAAATGCTGAATGCGAAACTATAATCTCGAAAGACACCGTTCTTACTAAACAAAACGACGCCGCAGCGTTCTATCAGCAGACAACAATTATCTCTTGCAAAGAAACCAAAAGCTGGTTACATAAAATCACTCCAAACGACGACGTGTCAATTTATCTAAACGACGCCGTATAGTCTATTCCAACATCGCTACCAACTGCTGGTCATCCAGCAGGAACCCATCCTTCACCATGAATAAAAACCAGCAGTTGCACTAAAGAAGCTCCTGCTGCTGGTTTCCACGTGCATAACAGTACTCGCCACACGTCACTCCCTCGCTAAACCTTGCAATAACGCGCGTCTACTACCAGCAGCAGCTCTCTCTATTACAACGCAACTGCTGATACCACTAGTCAACACTCAAAACGTTGACTAACACGTGTCACCTCTACGCTCCATCTCGCGCTAAATACAACGCCAACCAGCAGCGACCATGCACACAACTAAAACTAGCAGGTAACCCTACGTTACGCTTTCGTCACTCATACGTCACCCTACCGAGGCCAAACTACCAGCAGGTAGCTACAGTGACGTTGACCCGCGTTGACTTCACCAAAAATTCGCTGCGACTAAATTTCCAGAATTAACGCAACGTCCAAAATCAGCAGGAACCTCAAAATTCATGTGATTAATCCCAAATCAAATCGATTAATCACTAATCTAAATTCTCAATCCTCACATTCTCCCCACCTTAAGAGATTTCGTCCTCGAAATCAAAGGCAAACTCAGGGAAGAAAAACAATCAATCATGCAATTCAACACCAGCAGCTACTCAAATTCAAAGCTAAAACCAGAATTTTACCTGGAAATGTTGCACGATCAATGCTCAAACAGATGAGGCCAATCTTGTCTCATCTTCTCCTCAACTTCCCAGGTCGCTTCTTCTCGGCCATGCTTGCTCCATTGGACCATCACCAACGGGATTAACTTGTTCCTCAGCTGCTTCTCCTTCCTATCCAAGATCTGCACCGGATATTCGACATAACTTAAGGCAGAATCCAGCTCAACTTCGTCAGTTCTCAAAACATGGGACGGATCCGGCTCATATTTTCTCAACATTGACACATGAAACACGTCATGCATCGTGGGTAACTCCTCGGGCAGCCTCAGTCTATAAGCCAATTGTCCAATCCACTCGATAATCTCAAAGGGACCAACGAATCTGGGAGCCAATTTGCCTTTAAATCTGAATCTCATCACGCTCTTGAAAGGAGAAATCTTGAGAAACACATGATCGCCAACCTCAAACTCTAACGGTCGACGTCTACGGTTCGCATAGCTAGAGAAACGGTCTTGGGCAGCTTTCATTCTACTCCGAATCAAGTCAATTTGATCCTTCATGTGCTGAACAAACTCCGGTGTAGAAAGCTGTCTCTCGCCAACTTCTTCCCAACAAATCGAGGATCTGCACTTTCGACCATACAATGCCTCAAACGGAGCCATTCCGATAGTGGCTTGGTAGCTGTTGTTATACGAAAACTCTACCAAGGAAAGCGAATCCTGCCAGCCACAGCTGAAATCCATCACTACTGCTCGCAGCATATCCTCTAAAGTCTGGATAGTCCTCTCAGACTGTCCGTCTGTCTGTGGGTGATAGGCTGTGCTCATCGCCAATCTCGAACCCATTGCTGCTTGCAGACTCTTCCAAAATCGGGAAGTGAACCTCGGATCTCTGTCAGACACTATCGAAACCGGAACCCCATGCAATCTAACCACATGGTCGATGTACAATTCCGCAATCTTTTTCATCGAACACCTCACATCATAGGGAATGAAATGGGCTGACTTCGAGAGTCTATCAATCACAACCCAGATCGCATCACATCCCCTACTCGATCGAGGTAGATGAGTCACGAAATCCATGGCGATGTGCTCCCAATTCCATTGGGGCACCTCTAAACTCTGGAGCAAACCACCAGGTCTCATCCTCTCAGCCTTGACCTGCTGGCAATTCAGACATCTAGCAACAAAATCAGAAATGTCGCTCTTCATACCTGACCACCAGTAGTGAGACTTCAAGGCATGGTACATCTTTCGCTCGCCTGGATGCACACTGTACCGACTACAATGTGCTTCATTCATGAGGGTCTCCTTCAAATCAATCAGGTTCGGAACTGCTAATCTCCCTCTGAACCTCAAACATCCATCAGAAGCAACAGAAAAATCATCAGACTGACCTGACTGTGCCTTAATCTTCAACTCATGGATATAGGGGTCGGTCCTCTGCGCCTCCCTGATGTTCATCACAATCTGCGGTTCCACCTGAAGAGAAGAAACAAAGAAATACTGATCACCCGGCTGGAATCGCCAACCAGATGTACTCAACTCCTCATGAACTTTCGAAATACTCAAGGATGCTAACATATCAGGCTGGGTCTTTCTGCTCAAAGCGTCGGCTACTAAGTTCACATGCCCAGGCTGATATTGAATCTCACAATCGAAGTCCTTAAGCAATTCCATCCAGCGTCGCTGCCTCATGTTCATATCTGACTGCGTGAAGATATATTTCAGGCTCTTGTGGTCGGTGTACATCACAAATTCTTCACCATAGAGATAATGCCGCCAAATCTTCAAGGCAAACACTATCGCAGCCAACTCCAAATCATGAACCGGGTACCTCGTCTCGTGAGGCTTCAGCTGTCGAGACGCATACGCAATCACGTACCCGTTCTGCATCAGAACACACCCTAAACCATTCAGAGAAGCATTGGAGCACTCCACGAAACCTCCAGATCCAGACGGTAGAGCCAAGACAGGAGCAGTAGTCAACTTCTCCTTCAGCGTCTGAAAACTGTACTCGCACTCATCAGTCCATACGAATCTCTTATCTTTCTGAGTCAACTGCGTCATAGGCCTGGCTATCGAAGAAAACTTCTCAATGAAACGCCTATAGTAGCCGGCCAACCCCAATAAACTACGGATCTCTGAAACATTTCGAGGCCTCTCCCAGTTAAGCACTGCTTCGACCTTGCTCGGATCTACAGAAATCCCTTGTGCTGAAATCACGTGACCCAAAAAGATAATCCTGTCGAGCCAAAACTCGCACTTGCTGAATTTGGCATAGAGCTGCGAGTTTCTCAATCTCTGCAATACTAGGCTCAAATGCTCCTTGTGCTCTCTCTTGCTCCTCGAGTACACCAAGATGTCATCTATGAAGATGATTATGAACCGATCGATATACTCGCTGAAGACGCGATTCATCAAATCCATAAAGACAGCGAAACTTGTTTTTCATCGTTGCTTTATTCAACTGTCTGAAGTCCACACACATCCTCATAGTGCCATCTTTCTTTTCACAAATAGAATCGGAGCTCCCCAAGGCGACATGCTCGGTCTGATGAAGCCTTTCTCCAAGAGATCACTCAACTGTTCCTTCAGCTCTTTCAACTCTGCGGGCGCCAACCGGTAAGGAGCTCTAGAAATCGGGGCGGTACTGGGCACCAACTCAATACTGAAGTCGATCTCACGTCGAGGAGGGAATCCAGGAATCTCATCTGGAAACACGTCGGGAAACTCTCGAATGACGGGGATGTCGTGCAACTCTAGTCGCTGCTCTTGGGAACTATCAAGTGCGTAGATCATGAATCCCGCATTACCTAGCGATAGCAGGCTAAACATCTCCATAGCGGACACTAGGGGAATCTTAGACCTCGAATCCGTGCCGTAGAAATCCCAACTCTCACCCGTATCAGGGCGAAATCTCACCACACCATGGAAGCAATCAACGGTAGCCTTATAGCTAGATAATACGTCCATTCCCAAAATACAGTCGAAATCTCTAATCCCCAAAACAATCAAATTGGTCACCAAAACATGCTCATCAAACCTAATCAGGCAATCTACCACTACCTCTCGAAACCACAGATTCACACCAGCAGGAGTAGACACAGAAACAACATCACACAGTGGGGAAGAACTCAACCCACGCTCAAACACAAACATCTCAGATATAAAAGAGTGTGATGCACCAGTGTCAAACAAGACTCTCGCAGGATAATCATAAATAGAGCATGTACCTCTAATCACCATGCCCGGCGTCTCCTCAGCCTGATCCATCGTCAAGGAGTTCGCCTGCGCCTGCTGGGGAATCTGAAATGGGGGTCGGGAAGGTCCTCCAAAACGAGACGGCTCACGAGGCTGAAAACCAGATCGCTGGGACTGCGCAAAAGGCTGCTGTCGCTGAGAAGAACCACTAGCGGAACCCTGCTGCGACTGACCAGTAGATCACCCTCCAATCGAAGGACACGGTCTAGCGAAATGTCCCGGCTGACCACAAATATTGCAGAGTCCTCTAACTCCACGACACTGCGAAGTCTCATGTCTCCCTCCGCACTGACTACAAAATCCACCGCAAGAACCACTACCTGAACCACTGCCAGAACCAGAGCTCACGGAACCAGAGGAACTCGAATGGCCCTTCTTCTTGAATTGCTTCCCTCGTGGTCGGAACTGTTGGCGACTCGACTGCTGTGACCCCTGAGGAGATTGATACGACTGCGACACCGCCTGAGCAGGCTGAGAAGCACGCGCGGTCGTCTGATGCACTGGAGCCTCAGGATCCATCAAACTCTCCTCGATATCAACCGCATTATTCACAGCTTCCATGAAAGTCTCCGGGGACCCAGACAGCACCATCCGATAAAGATCAGGTCTCAACCCTTTCAAGAACTTGTTCCTCTTCGTTTGCTCTTGGTTCGCCACAGCTGGCATGTACATTAGAAGCACAGAAAACCGCCTCGCATACTCGGCCACACGCATGTCTCCCTGCTTCAGGTTATCAAACTCACATCTCGGCTGGCGTAATAGGACTCTGGAGTGTATTCCTGTCGAAAGGCCTCACAGAAACCATCCCAGGTGAGTATCGTCCCATTATCTCGAAGCATACTAGAAGTGCCTTTCCACCAGCGCTGTGCATCATCCCGCAGCTGCAGCACTGCAAACTTCAGTCTCTTTTCCGGAGCGTACTCCAAGGTATCAAATAAATCCTCCATCTGTACAAGCCACGCCTCGGCCGTAGCACCACCCTCAGTACCGGCAAACGTCGGTGGGTTCGTCCGCTGAAATCGGGCTAAGACCAACTCCATTCCACCTATCTGCCTAGTGACGTCCTCAACCTGAGCGTCGTCATCACTACCTGCTCTAGACCCTTCCGCGGAACGTCTAGTCCTCCTACCTCCTTCTGGTCTCGGAGGCATCTAAACAAGCCTAGAGGTAAGATCTCACAGCAGATAGAATAACAAGACAGATAATAGATCACATAAGTCACAGAGGCCAATCAAAATCAAATCAAAACTCTGTGCCTAGACTCGAGTGTGATCAAAAGAAATCGAGCTTATCCCAGTTTAAGCTCTGATATCAAAAATGTCAGGCCCCGTGCTAATTACTAACAATTAACACATAATAAGCGCATAAACACGAAAGCTTAAAATCAGGGCTTAAAAATTTTTCGAAATACAATGGGCCTGAACTTCAAATCATACATTCAAAATAGCGATAATTAAAATATGAGTTGACTCAAACTCCAACACAACAGGTAACAACATAATATCAATCAAATACAGATCCCCAATACATGATAACACAGGGCATCCCCCGGTTCAATACATATCATATATAGACTGGGACTCAGGGACGCGGGGATCGACCAGCTGAACTTCCACTCGGTCCAGCTTGGTTACCTGCAGTTCCTGCAAATGGGCAACGCAGGCCCACACAAGACAAAAGCAGGAAACAAGTACGAGGTCAAGCCTCAGTACGAAGAGCTATCAAACAGCTACGCATGCAACATGCTAACAATCAATGCTATGAAATGCATGTGGCTGTCAAAGGAAAATTGTATTTTGAAAATTTTTAAGCCCTGATTTTAAGCTTCTGTGTTTATGCGCTTATTATGTGTTAATTGTTTTTAATTAGCACGGGGCCCCTGGCACCCAATCAGGTTAATCAAATCAAATCTGTAAATCAGGCTCAAGATGTATGCATGAATGCCATTCAATATCCATGCTCAATACATACAATGCCTAAACGTAAAAACAGTATGCATACTCAACCAAAAACAGCAACTGATTCACGTAGGCACATAACAGTAAAGCCACAGATTTCACAACATCAAATTATAGACATGTTCAAGCTCAAAGCTGCTAAGGGCTGCTCAATTCGTACCTCTCTTCCTCAATTTACCTAACAGATTTCTCCTGGTTCAATTCATGCAGCAGGAACTTCCTGGAAGCTGAAATCTGTTACAACATAGCTAATATCTTAGCTCAATTCAGCTACACAATCACGCTAATCCTACGGCCAGAAGCATACTTCGATCCTACACTTCTACGCAGGCATTAACTACTAAAAACCGAGCTCAAACTACAAGAAATGCTCACCCAAAAGCTCAAAGAAACAACGGCTGAATCTGCTCAACGAAACCAGCAATTCACGAACGAGCAGGGCCTACGGGATTTCTCAACTAGTTGCTCCTAGCTTCCAAACTAGTATCAATGGGAAGAGCAAGTTTCAAGGAGTCCAGCGCCACCAAGAACGTCAAAAACAGAGGCTGGAATCGACGGGAAATGGCGATAGAAAAAGACGGTGAACAGTAGCTATTTCGAGGGTTTGGAAAAGAGGAGATAAGGAATTTCTTGTTCGAAAATGATTCTAAGTGTCGATCAACACTTCTAAAAATACCTCTTAAATCCTCGCCTGCTGATCACTAAAATCAATCGAAGTGACCAGCAGAAGTCTATCAGCAGCAGCCCTCTTTTCCTTTCGTTAAATTCAGCAGAAGCAAACAAATGCTGAATGTGAAACTACAATCTCGAAACGACACCGTTCTTACTAAACAAAACGACGCCGAAGCGTTCTATCAGCAGACAACAATTATCTCTTGCAAAGAAACCAAAAGCTGGTTACATAAAATCACTCCAAACGACGACGTGTCAATTTATCTAAACGACGCCGTATAGTCTATTCCAACATCGCTACCAACTGCTGGTCATCCAGCAGGAACCCATCCTTCACCATGAATAAAAACCAGCAGTTGCACTAAAGAAGCTCCTGCTGCTGGTTTCCACATGCATAACAGTACTCGCCACGCGTCACTCCCTCGCTAAACCTTGCAATAACGCGCGTCAACTACCAGCAGCAGCTCTCTCTATTACAACGCAACTGCTGATACCACTAGTCAACACTCAAAACGTTGACTAACACGTGTCGCCTCTATGCTCCATCTCGCGCTAAATACAACGCCAACCAGCAGCGACCATGCACACAACTAAAACCAGCAGGTAACCCTACGTTACGCTTTCGTCACTCTCACCGCTCGCAGACATGCGTGGATATCCTATGCTATCTGAGGGGATAATAGTGTATAAATCTCTGGCCAGAGTACTAGAAGTGTTTTAGGTAAATGTGTTTACCTAGTTACACTCGCGATGTCACTATTCGATCTCCAAGATGTACGCATAGCTATCGGATCTTTAACGACTCTCGATTTACCAATGGTTGTTGATCTGATCGGGATATATGGATTGAAAGGACCGTACCGTACGCACTATCAGTGATACCTAGGGGATCATGGGGCGATGTTGCTAGACGCTTTACCATGATCCGTTGGGCAGGTCCGGAATTGTGATTCCGGAGCCACAATGGTTGTGGGCCCACGGCTAGCTGTATCCCTGAACCATTGAGGGTCACACAAGTACTAGATTCGAGATTCCCGCACGGATACTCAGCTCAATGTGTTGAGCAAGAGAAGAGGATTTCGGGAAGTGCGACTTCCTAAAAGTCAACAGGGGTCAAACCAAGGTTTCCCGCTGTTGAGGGGCAAAACGGTCATTTTGCACTGGGATTCTGAAAAACGGTTTTTCAAATCATATTATTCAGTTTCGGAAACTGAGTCGATCGGTCCGATCTGATCGGCGATCGGAGTTACGATGAAGTCTCGGTGGTGGAGATGAACTGAATGTTCATTGTTGGACCCGGGCCCGTTGGGCCGGGCCAAGTCCAACACTTAGTCTACTTAAATATGATTAGTAGACTTAGACTCATTAACACTTGATACACAACACATCAACCCTAAACCTAGTGCTAGCCGCCTCCCTCCTCTCCACACACACGCCGCCGCCGCCGCTGCCTTGCGCCGCCGCCTCGAGTCGCCGGAATTCGTTCCGGCCGATTCGACGAGGAGAATCCGTTCGTGCAGAATTCGTCTGTGCTTCTAGTGCAGTCTGACGAAGGAGTCTCGGTTCTGGTCGTGGACCGGATTGGCGATTATCTACCGCAATCTACCAAGAAGAGCCGGGTTCTTGTAATACCGGTTGGAGCCAGGCACAAGTGCCAGCAAGGTATTCAAATTTTGAACGCCCTATGTATGACGATATTTGTATTGTCTGTTTTTCGTATTGATCGTTTCCCGGCACCTGTTTCTTGTTCTTCCGCTGCCTAGCCGGGGGGCGATCCGGATCACCAAACGTGGTATCAGAGCCAGTGTTTCCCGGATCTGATCATACGACGCCGTATAGTCTATTCCAACATCGCTACCAACTGCTGGTCATCCAGACAGGAACCCATCCTTCACCATGAATAAAAACCAGCAGTTGCACTAAAGAAGCTCCTGCTGCTGGTTTCCACATGCATAACAGTACTCGCCACGCGTCACTCCCTCGCTAAACCTTGCAATAACGCGCGTCAACTACCAGCAGCAGCTCTCTCTATTACAACGCAACTGCTGATACCACTAGTCAACACTCAAAACGTTGACTAACACGTGTCGCCTCTATGCTCCATCTCGCGCTAAATACAACGCCAACCAGCAGCGACCATGCACACAACTAAAACCAGCAGGTAACCATGCGTTACGCTTTCGTCACTCCTACATCACCCTACCGAGGCAAAACTACCAACAGGTAGCTACAGTGACGTTGACCCGCGTTGACTTCACCAAAAATTCGCTGCGACTAAATTTCCAGAATTAACGCAACGTCCAACCTCAAAATTCACGTGATTAATCCCAAATCAAATCGATTAATCACTAATCTAAATTCTCAATCCTCACAAACAATCTCACACTTGCCCTATAGCCAACTACTCATCAAACGCAGTCCCATTGTTTCGCGATGTTTTTCAAACAACGGTCCTGGCAAGGGCTTCGTAAGTGTATCAACAATGTTGTCTGTAGAGGCGACCCTCTCAACTGCTATGTCACCTCTAGCCACAATATCCCGGATTATGTGGTATTTGTTAGAATAGATGCCCAACTAGCCAACTTGTGGCGTGTGGGTTTTATAGACTCTTGTACAAACAGTCTTTATATATGATATTCGCATTTACTTATATGGCATTCTTTACTTTCATTATGTGTGTAATGAT
>KQ996117.1:3224-17758 GCA_001598015.1 Dorcoceras hygrometricum
AGAAGAGAAAATAAATAGAAGACAACAACAGAGGGAAGAACACAGGAAGATGAAGCAGTCGACAATCATTCTAGAGAGGAGCTTATTGTATGTCGACTGCTGAATCTTCATTAGCTCATTTTAGGAGCATTTCCCTAGTGTGTGAGATGTATCTTTTGAGAGTTGTGCGTACACTGTAATTCTCACACACAGAGATTCATTCATATTCATTGTATAGTGAATGAATCTCAAAACCTTTCCAACACTGTACCCGTCCAAGCACGATGACTTTAAACTCATGTGTATGTAGTTAGTCACACAGTTGCGGCTGGTGTGCATTTGTGAAGTCTAGGAGTTCTCACAGCTGCTGGTTGTGGGATCGGGTCTGTACACGAGTTGTAAGATCAAATCTTCTAGTGGATCCTTCCGAGGTGGAAGAAGGGGAGATGTAGGACATTGAGGTCCGAACTTCCAGAAACAAATATGCTGTGTATCGGTCCATTTCTTTAAGCTTTCAGCATTGCATATTTACTTTAGCATTCTCGCATAACGCACGCATAATTCAGCACTTGCATTTTATACTTAGCATCGCATACAGTTCAGCACACAAGCACTTGCACAAGTCTCGAACATATTTATGTTGTACATAAATCTGTTTGAGCTGTTTTAAAATATAGGATTCAGTTCTGGTATTTTCCGCATGATTTTTAAATCATACCAGATCTGTCTCCGGTGCTCTGTGATTTCAAATGTTCAAGAACCATGAGCTATTCCAGCTCCGTATTAGCAGCGCGCAAAATTTTTAATCGCTCATTTTAAACCAGCGGCTGCTAAGTTCCTTCGAAAAACAGGGACCAACATTCTTCCCCATCCTTAGTCGGCAGCTGGAAGTCCTCCTTGACCATGTTAACATGCTCATCTCCCCGAGACTTCAGCTGGATATGAAGTTGGGTCTTGACGCCTTCGGATCAACCCTTACTTCCTCTACATAGCATCTTCTGGCTACCTTGCGATCCCCCACTACTTCTCATACCGCATTCCCCATTGGGAATTTGATCTATGGTGCAAGGTGGAGGCTACGGACATGAATGTATCCATGGCTGGTCTTCATAAAATCACAATGTAGAAATAGGGGGCGTCCACCACAGTGAACTCGACGCCCTAGTCTTCCTAATCTTCCTGACTCAAGCGAAAAAGGTAGGTGAACAATTCCTATCGGTTGTAGATAATGAACCCGAATAGGGGGGTTTGCACTTACTCCATGCGATATTCCCCTAGGTCCATTTTGATCCACGACCCCCTTGAAAAGCACATTGACCGAACTATCGGAGTCAACAAAGACACAAGCCACCTCATACTAGCGATCATGGCTCTGATCACGAGGGCGTTGTTGTGCGTGTCGACCCCTCCTTGCAAGTCTTCGGGGCCGAAGTAGATGGTGGAGCCCAAGGAACTTCTTCTCCAATCTCTCCATGTAGCGACATCTGGCCTTCCACGCGCTGTTGGAGTCCCCATCTGTAGAACTTCCTGATATCATAAAAATGAACCCTCAGGTTGAGGCGAACGCTGCTCCCGAAGGGGGGTGAGAGGTTGGGGGTTGGGGTTGATTCCGGCTAGGATTGGTCCTACCCCAGCCTTCTTCCTCTCGAGGCCTCTTCTCGGATCGAGATGGTCCGCTCCCAACCAGCACAGCTCGAAATTCTGAATTGTTTTGGATAATGCACTCCAACTCCTGATCCAAGAGCCATCATTCTGAGGTTGAATGACCATGTTCCATGTGAAAGTCACAGAACCTGTCAGATTTGGGATTCCTCGGGCCTCATCACTTCCCCGAGGTCTTTGTATTACTTTCATCTCCTCACAGATCTCCAGGTCTCGGGTCTTGCTCACCTTAAAGGCGTATGGGCAGCAAACTACCCCAACAGCAAAGGGTTTCCTGCCGAGGTGGCATAGGGGGTGCCCTGTCAACCCGAAATTTAGGGGGGGCCTTCTGCTCGTTCCTCCACGTGAATTGCACCTCCTCCACATTGACATACTTTTCTGCCATGGTCAAGAGATCAACAAATGTTTTCGGGAGTTTCGTGACCAGGGATCTGAAGAAGTCACCAAAGCAGACCATGGGTAAACGCTCCAATCAGCTGGTCTGAGGTGGCATACGGTACCTCAATGATGGTTCTATTAATACGTCTGATGTATTTCCGAAGGCTCTCTTGATATTTCTTTTTTACGTTGAAGATGCTCAACGTTGTCATTGATTGCTTCTTGATGCTATCGAACTGATGGAGGAACGCCTGGCTAAAGTCCCGGAAACTTTTGATACTCCAGTCGGAAGGAGGTTGAAGCGTTGTTGTGCCGATCTGACCAGGTTGGTTAAGAAGACTCGGCACTTGATGGATCAGTATACTGATGAGGAGTGCCGCATTCTCAAATCAGGACAGGTGTTCCTCGAATCCCCCAACCCAATCGTACTCCCCCACATTTGGGAACTTGAAATGCTATGGGAGTTCAGCAGCCAGCACTTCTTTCGAAAATGGTACCTCCTGAACCTAAGGGGGAGGAGGGGGCCCAGTACTCCTCTCTTCCCTCAGAAAGGAAATTTCCTCCCGGATCTTCCTAATTTCCTCCATTTGAGGGTCGGGTGCGGATTCATCTCGGGCCGATTGGCCGATATCGGTTCCATGGTAGTCGCTACTAATTACGCAATTTGAGCAGCCGCAAGACCCTATTTCCTAGGTCCCCGAGACAAATTTTTAGTGTTACTAGTTTCTCCCATCTCCTGAAGTCTGTTTCTTCTAGGTGGCATCTTACCTCCTTATATTTGTCTTTTTCCACATACTGCGCCAAATGATGTAACCGAATTTTCTCATCGACGAGTTATCACTGCTCAAGAGATCGGGAGCTCGGGACGTCGGGATGAAGAACGAGCAAGGGATGATCGTCAGCTGCTGAGGGCCTGCAACCACTGACACGAGTCAGAGAGCGTCGGAAGTATTTTAAGCGAAACCCTTTCGATGTTTAAGTCAGGTCGAGAGGTCGGTATGGAAATCAAGTATATATGTAAACTGAGAGTTTGTGTCACACCCCGAGACCGGGCCTGGACGTGAACACCGGCGATGTTTAATAATTATTCATTACAAAACATCAGGCCTCATAGTGCAGCTCAAAACCAGTCTATTACATAATCAAAATGATCGTCTTTACAACTGAAAAATCGGAGAAATTGAATAACAGAGTGCGGAAGCGAAATTACATTGACAAAGAAAAGCAGAGTCTTCATCAGCCCCAAAACAGATCTTGTTCCTCTTCTTCAACCTGTTCTTCATTCTTATCTGGGTGGAGAAGTAAGGGGTGAGTGTTTGGGGAAACACTCAGCAAGTGGGGGATACCATTCGAGCATAACAAATATTCATATACATATACTGAATAATAGATCTCATAACAGAGCATAACAGAGCGTAACAGAGCATAACAGAACAGAACGGAACGGCACTGATAATAACTTCATGTCTATGGTTTACTGATCAGTAAACGAAAGCTCGAATGATAATTCAAAACGGAATTTAGCATGAATATCATATAGTATTTCAAACGAATATATACATAGCAAAATTCCACTTACTTGATTACTGCTCAAAACATAAGAAATATGGTGACAATGCTTGATTCCGTATCTGGTTGCTACTTGAAGTGGATCACGAATATAGAGATCTTCAGACGTTGCGTACTTATGAAAATCACCGATATTTCATAAGCGTTTTCGGTATACGGAACTCTCGGATTAGGCTCAAAGTTGGTTGGCTTGTTCACAAAATGAGGAAAAGAAATTGTGAACGAAAAAGATCGGATTTGTAAGCCATTTGAATCTATATCGGGATGGTGAATAGAAGCTATTGTTTTGTCGTATATAATCGGTAGAGTAGTATTGAACAGATATTTTGATAAAATCAAACCTTTGGATCAGGATGGAATTTGAACAGCATATGTGAAGTATGATGAAATAACTTTTGAATGGTCAAGATCATTTTTCGACGAATTTTGTAGCTGTTTCTGAGTGATGGACAAGAGCTGCAGATTTCTCGTATGGAATCTGTGCAGAATTATTGAAAAGGGATTTGACAAAACTCTAACCGTTGGATCGAAATGAAATTTGGACACCATATTCATCACATAACGAAGTAACATCTGAACGGTGAAGATCGGAAATAGAGGTCGTTTGAAATCAGTTTAGGATGATAAACAGAAGCTGCATTTTCCTCACATGTATCATGTGCAGCATTCTTGCGAATTTTATTTATGGAAATATAACCGTTGGATCAGAATGAAATTTTTACCTAATATTCTTACCTTGGAGAAGAAGATTCTAGACGGTGGAGATTGGATTCTAAGAAACGGAGCAGTGAAAATAGGTTCCGAACAGTAGACTTTTAGATTGTTGCTGGAATGCTCACAACTTCAAGCTCTTGTTTCTGAAATGGGGTGCCTCTTGAACGAATTTGACAGAATTTTTTGGTGTTTGTAGAGTGAATTCTTTCATCCTTCAATTGCATTATATATAGGAGAGGTTGTGGAATTTGAAGGGTCACCCTTTTATGACAATTAATCACCATTCTTTATGGTCATAATTAGGTATTGAATTAGGTGGTTTAATTAGCTTTTAATCCTCCTAAATCGACAGTTATAACTGTGAAATCTGACCTATAGGCGTGTAGCAACTGCTGGAATTCGTGAGCCAAATCTGAATTTTCGTCACCAAAAGCTGAATTTTCGTTGGTCAAAGCTGAGTTGACCGCTGAGTTGACTGCTGAGTTGTGAATTTGCGTCGCTAAATGTGAATCAGCGTCGCTAAATCGCCAACTGCTGAATTTGCGTCGCTAAATGTGAATCAGCGTCGCTAAATCGCCAACTGCTGAATTTGCGTCGCTAAATGTGAATCAGCGTCGCTAAATCGCCAACTGCTGAATTTGCGTCGCTAAATGTGAATCAGCGTCGCTAAATCGCCAACTGCTGAATTTGCGTCGCTAAATGTGAATCAGCGTCGCTAAATCGCCAACTGCTGAATTTGCATCGTTAAATGTGAATCTGCGTCGCTAAATCGTCAACTGTTGAATTTGCGTCGCTAAATGTGAATTCACTTGGTCAAAGCTGAGTTGACCGACCCAAAAGCTGATTTTCGGGCAACAACTGGTTTTTCGACCAAAAGCTGGTTTTCGGACAAAAGCTGGTTTTCGACCAAAAGCTGATTTTCGGCCAACAGCTGATTTGCGACCAAAAGCTGTTTTTTTTTTTTTGCTCTATTTCCGGGAGCTGAATTTTCGGGTTTTCACAGTTTGTGACTATGTGAATGACCTTAAAATGGAACATACCTAGGTATTTATAGGAAGGGCTTAGCGTCTGTTGCGGGCGCGTTATCCGGCTAGTACCGTGTAATGAGCGAGTCTTGGGGCGTATATTGTGCTTGGTACGACCGTTACTCCTAGCGAGATTATCGTCATGATCTTTGGCAGTTTAGACTTAGTCAATGCGTACATGAGTTGGGCTATTGGAGACATGATTGCTGTTGGGAGAGTGTTAGGTTGTGCCAGATCACCGAGAAATCTCCTAGGGTCTTCCCAACCCAGGTCCCGACATGATGCAGCTGGAGAAGTGGAGCCAAAGATTCTCGGTCCGGACGTGATAATATGAGGTATCATATATGTACGTATGTATGTTTGTTTATGTATGTATGTAATATGTAGGAGTTCAAACTCTCGTCGCACACACACATATATATATATATATCATAAATAAAGAAATAGAAGAATTAAATCATGATGAATTTTCATTTTCAGATATTACCTTCTTTCCAAAATAAATAATGACTAACCAAATTCTGCTTCGTAACGTTTACACCCCCTTGGCGTTTTCCATAGACTTGTGTCAAGTCCATCTACCTTGAAAAGGACTTTTGAACACATTAGAGCATCACAGTAAAATAAAATAACTCTCTTTAAATAAACTAAAAGTACTGCAGCCAATTTAGTCAAATTCGTGCATGAGGCACTTATTCATATGCAACCTATTTATTAATTTTTCCCAAAATAATCTGCAAATTATTTTTTGAATTTTCATCCCACTTTCCAACTAATAATTAATTACCCATTCCATTACTAAAAAAATAATGTGTCAAAAAAATAATACACGATGGATAATATAACAAATATACAAGGTAGTGTTAAATACAAATCAAATATTAATTTCATCAATACCATATTTCATTCTGCACCATTTGACCGTCTTTGACATCACGTGATTTGTTAAAAGAATATGAAGAGTTATCTTGATAGCTTACTATCTCTCGAACAGTTTATAAACAGTTTTGAATAGTTCATCAAACTCTCAAAAACTTCCTAAGATTACAAATGGTGGAAAAAAATAACCCAAAAAAATTTCAAAGCTAGTTATAGTTATGTTAGCATTAATCAATCAAAAACTAAAGTGTGCAGGTACTAAAATCGTCGCTTCACAGTTGGAAGAAGTAAACATATGACCTACTAGCTAGGCTATTAGTAACGTATGCGTCACAAGTGAAGTCACGTTTCCTATAAATAAGATTAATAAACTAAATGTTGTGATGGGTTAACATAAATAAATATTAAAGACAGGAGATGATGTAATTTTACTACTGTATATATCTTATGATATATATTATCTATTTGTGTATATTATTTAAGTGGTATTTCGTAATTAATTATCTTTTTATTTATCTCTTCGCACGCAATAATCATGAGATGCGACATAAGCGATACATATAAAATATACATAATAGAAAATCGTGAAATGATGTATATATGTTATTTTTTTCGCTGATTGTCAATCAAATAAATTAAATAAATAGAAAATGTAAAGTTGGACATGGGATTTTAGAGTTGTAAAAGTCAGATTATATGCAACATTTTCAGTCGCTCAATAAAGCATCACCTTATGACTCAAGTACATCTAATTAGTACAAATTTGATTTATGTCCAGTTGCTCACAAATGTCACGGACGCAGTTTATAAGAGGCAAAATTAGATGCTCAGATTAATGTAAATTAACCCGTATAATTATCAGTGAATGAATTCCATAAGCAAAGT
Source organism: Dorcoceras hygrometricum (assembly GCA_001598015.1). Lineage (NCBI taxonomy): Eukaryota > Viridiplantae > Streptophyta > Magnoliopsida > Lamiales > Gesneriaceae > Dorcoceras > Dorcoceras hygrometricum. Next base: position 10,316 of record KQ996117.1, read on the forward strand.
TAGTTTATAAAAATTTCAATATTATCGTAAGTGGACTGTGTAAACAAATTTTGTAAATCTCATAATCAATACAAAAAGAAATTCAATTTTATAAAACAAAATATTTTAAATTAATTGGGAAATACTATAGTTACATATTGAGTGACACTTATGGGTAAACACATTTCGGATAAAGCAAATTAATCGGTTATAAAGATTTAGAAATTCTGCCAATTTATTTTGTGGAAAGTTCAGTTTCGATTATTTTTTCGAGCGTCCGCTTCCTGCAATAGCGTTTTGCGACAATTTTTAAAACCACATATATATCCTATTTTTGACATTATTTTTTTTGACATTATTATTAAGAAAAATCCTATTTCAGCTTGTAAATGAATTCATCGACCGCTCACCAATAGTTACAAAAATCCCCCAAATGTTCGATGAATAGAGTGCTTCCAAATAAAATACATTTATAATAAGTTTAGGATTTAAAACATGGTGTAAAAAACTAAAGACATTATATTATCTAATATATAGATAGAACATTACTATTTTTTTTATATAAAGAAAAAGCACCACTAATAAATAAATACTTAGCGAACCAAAAGAATCATCACATTTTATAAGGGAACAGCATTCCCGATTCCCGAAGGGCATAAGTGTCCAAGACATTAATGTCGTTATCAGCAGCTTTCTGGCAATTTGTGCCTCTTTTCTTTATACATAATCCACCCCATCTCATAATTTCCTACTCCGAAACCATTCGCATTGCAGTTTTGTGATTCCTAGAAGAATGCGGTGGAAAGGATAAAGAAGCCGAGCTCTGACTTGAGAGATCTCTCTTACTTGTTCTGCAATGGTAGTCGATCTAGGTGAAGAGGTGATGAATTTTCTGTTTTCGTCGTTAGCATTGGTGCTATTTGTCAATTTTGAGCTACATTTATGTTTTTTTTTCTCAAATTATTTGGCATCTGCCCAGGTTTTTGAGTTATTCAGCCTTTTCAGCATAACGGTTAGCGGAGTTTTTTTCCTAGTGGTGACTGATTTACTTGAAGATTTGACGTTAATATTTTTTTATGTATATGTGTCTGAAGAATATTTAGTTTCTGGTTTGCAACTGTGGATTTGATGGTAATATTTTACTCCTCTTTTGTTTTTTTGGTTGTGTATGTTGAATTTTGAATATTCGTCGTTTTGTATAAATTGCATTATTTTTCGGGGTGGGACAGAACATCTCGTGGTAGTACGTCGGGTGGTAATTTTTGCGTTGGTAAAGTATGGAATTATGCCGTTGAGGTACTGGACGAAAGACATTATTGTAAAATATTTGGTTTTTGGCTGGAATTCAATAGGTCAATGTGATGGTTGATGGGCTAGATAATTAAGAATCTTTAAGATATTTAAGAATCTTTGGTGGAGTGCTTAATTTATCTTTTCCTAATCGGTTTGGTTGCATTTGCAAACTAAGTCCGTGATATGATGTGATTCGTTGCATAGTACTTTGTGTTCGTAGTTTTGTAATCTTGGTCTTTTTCGCAAATTACATGTGAGAAAACTGCTACTCTGGCGCAACTTGATGTGTCCTTTTCTTCTTCGTTGGATTGTAATAACTAACTGCTTTCCTGTTATCATAATTTTTTTAGTTGAAATCATATATGCAGAACTATTTTTGGAATCCACCTGCAAGACTCAACCTAATTGTACGATCTGAACTCAGAAATGGATATTTTCCAGAGAATTACACCTTCACTTGTTGCCTACCATTATTGAATGCGATCTATCAAGTAAATGGTTTCCGAAAATAACCTTTGAGCAAGAGTTTATGGCTCAATTTGAGGTTTCAGTTCTTGATTTTCCTGCAATTCTTGCGTTCAATGGTCTTTAGATATCCGGGGTTTAAGATGTGAAAAAATAGTTCGTTACATGCAAGGTAACTAATATCGATCTGGTAATTTAAAATAGTTTCACAGCCGAGTATTTGAAAAGCTAAATCTTCATCCTGAGACTGGGATATTTTTCCTGCGACTGGCTTGACTGTAATTGATGGGTTAAAGCCTTTAATTGTGTTCTACTAGTTAAGAGTCTCTTTGACCAGTAATAATTATCCCAAGGTATTTCCTTAACTTCTGTTGCACAATCATGTTGCACTCTTATGCAGCATTAGGTGTTTCTCAGAGTCATAATGTCATTTAGCATAAAAGTTAACTAAAAATTGCTTTTGCAACACATAACTACTGCTTATCCCGTCTACTCTTAGAGTTTCACGTGCAAGATTGCCAGGATTTGGTTGCCAATGTAATTATCAAATATCAAGTATGAGGTTCTTTATGATGTTAACGGGTCTCATCTTTCTTGACATTCTCATCAACACTATCCTTTTGATTCTGGAATTTTTTATTATCTAGAGATTTGTTACTGTTGGTTTTGCTGTCTTTTTTATTAACTTACCACTTTAAATGACTTGTGCTTGATTTTTTTTTCCAGTGCCATAACATCCACAATGCTATCGTGTTGCCTGATGAAGGAATCAGTAATATGCAGCAGTATCAGCCAACTCCAAATATCCCAGATTTGGAAACTCGTAATATGAAAGGCCAAATACGCTCAAATTCTGAACCTAATTTGCATAACCACTACAGAATAAAGAAGGATCAAGTAAATAACTATCCACCGTGCACTTTGGATGCTGATATCGAAAAAGGGACGACAGAAGTTCCCAAATCCAACAAAGAACCTGTTGGCAATTTGAAATCAGATGATCCTTTAGCAGTATGGTTTCTACTTTTATATTCGTCAGAATTATATCATCAAGGTCCTTGGACACTTGTTAGCTTTTCAACAGTATGAGATAGGAATTGACAATAATTGTTTTGCAGAGGATACTGCCAACAGAAATATGCTTACAAATAGGAGGGAAACTCATGCAGTTCTTAGTGAATCATGGGCCTGAACTGCCAAAGTTTACTTCAAGAGGTAGTTAAGCAAGAACAAGCTTTGTGACATGTTTTTCCTCTGTGGATCATTGTGTTCTGGTTTTCGTTCCTTTTCTATTCCCAAGGTTATTTGGTTTCATACTGTCCAAATAGATATACTTATGCAAGCTACAGCTTTAAATTGCTTTAGTGTACTCTATTATATCCTCAAGTATCAAGTTGCTTCAAAAAAAAATAAGGTATCAAATTGTTTCGCAAACAAGTTACATGTCATGTGTCCACTTCGATTTTTTGTTGTCTTGTTCTATGTCTATCTCAAGTGGACGGTTGGTGTTTGGTGATTGCGAGAACATTGAAAGAGATTCTGTTTAAAAATCAAGAATGTTCAAATCCAGAACATACTTGCAATGTAGTGATAGTGGAATGATGCCATAACCAAGAAAAGCTGTGAAATTGGAACGGTAAAATCTGAGAAATGTTTCATGCCAAACATGGCTTAGTCTCCAATTTCTGGACCCTTTTGTTGTGTCTAGCTTATTTTCATCTTCAGAGCTCCCAAAATGAAAACCGTAGATAAATGCTCTGTTTGAGCCTTGAACCATTCCTCGACCAATATGAACCAACACAATTAGATAACATTTCTTTTTCACTAGGGCTTATTTGTCTGTTCCTTTTGTCGTCTTCCCTTTCTCTTTGCAAACATTTTATGCATTGTCTAACAGATAAATTTCTGATGGAGAGAGTTCATGATACGTCTAATACTAGAGCAAGGAAATACAAGCGATCTTCATCTTTCAACTCAAGAAGAGTTCTTCTCCTGTTCTCGGTCCTGTAAGTTCAAATTCGTCTGCAGTTTGTTTACTTGTACTCTTGGTTTTGATACTGCTCTTTTCAAGTGGTATTTCAAGGTTAGAAACAATAACTACGAGAAAATTCTGCCTAATATCGTCAAGCTGATGGCATCTTAATTAGTAGTGAAAGAAAATGGTGAATAGTCTGTTTCATTAGGTGCATTTATTCAACTAGGTGGTATGCTTCTGAAAAGCCCAAAACAACAGGAAGTGCTGCCTGATGTTTCTGGCCTTTTTAACTTTGGGAAGTAATGCTGTGAATTGAATAAAGAGTCAATAAACACAGGGTTGTAAAAGGAGCTCATAATCGTAATTTTTTGCGTTTTTTGTTAATGTGATACTGTGGTGCCATTGAGCTAGGATGATGCTGTAGTTCTTAAAAACTTACACTCGCAGGACATTCCCCTGAAGTACTAAGAGAATTTGACATGGCTACTATGATTATAGAATAAACCTCAAATTAGAACTACATGAATACTATGTTGTGCCTTTTCTATGAATGAACGACAGAATCAATGCTCTTAAATTACATTGATACGGTTAAAATATTTTGTTCTTAATTTTAAAGAAGTTTTGTAAGTGTTACATTTGAAAACTTTAAACTGTTGCGTACCAACATTAGAGATGTTTACTGTTGAATTTTCTCTAGTGAATTTTTTGTGGAGAAACTGGTCTTAAAAAATCTAGAACTATAATTTGTGCCAGTATCATCGAGATTAAATGATGTTATGATATGCCCACAATTCTGCCCTCCTAATCCCAGTAAAATATGCCGAATCGAGGACATAATGTTTTCAGTTATCTTGATAGTATTAGCATCATGCTTCGTCAAATATACTGAAACTTATACTGAATTACAACAATCAACTGCATTAGTTAACAAACGTACTTTTCAAGAGTATTGCAATTTAAAGATGTTCATATTATATAGCGATTCTTTGATGTTTCTTGGTAATTTTGCATTACAAGAAGAGGCATATAGTTATTCTCTCATTAAGCGAGTTGTATCTTTCGTCTCTACATTCATGTTTTCCCATAACAAAGGGGACTGTATTGAATTTTTTCATAATAAGAGATTATATGATGGCAAACTTTTATATTTGCCCATTCGATAAGAGACATATGCTGTATTAGGTATTCAAGTCTTCTCTGTGTTTCTAATTTACTTCCTTCGAGTCCAACTCAACAACTAAATGATGGATTCTTTTATCAGGTCTAGCATGGGAACAATTATTCTCATATACCTGACTCTGAGAGTGAGGCAGATCGGCGACCGGTCCGGTAATGTTTGAAGTTTTTAAGCCAGCTTTGTCTCGATGCCTTCAGAAATCTCTTTAGGAATAATCCCTTCTCTTCCGCTTTTTTCGTCATTCAATTTTTTTCCTCGTTTGTACTGTTTTTTCATCCGTGTACATAAATTGAGACTGTGGAACCGCATTTAAGATGGTCCAAATGAGAAGTTTCGTTTGAAATGTCAGGTGTCCTCGCATATAATTCTCATGAATTCTAGCCTTTCTCATCACTGGAGGATTTTTAGATGAAATATGACAAAACTGACCGTATATGTCAAAGAATTATGTGGTTAGATTCGACATGCTAGTTTTTCTATCCGAGAATAGAGTATAGCAAATCAGATGGCTTGCCAAAATAATGATGCGTATAGAGATTATTCTGTAATTTCTCTGGGCCTGGTAGGATTTGAGGTTGTTTATATACAAATTAGACAATCACTAGATTAAGATAAAAAAGAAATTTTCTTTTATGGTTGGATTTTTTAACAATAACCTTAATTTGTGTGAAAAGATGAATATATTTATATATTTAAGATGTAGATAATGCTTGTTGATAGCTCCTTCTAAACTCCCATAACCTTTCCAATTTTTATTCTTAAAATCCAAACTGCTGCACGCTATAATATATATATATTATAGTTCGATTTACAAATGATCCTAAATAACCGCAAAACTCCAACACGGTATGTCTGTATGAGCCGTTGGGAATCGGTAGTCGATTGCAAAGATCAACATTTGATTTGTTTCCAGTTGGCCAAACAGAAGATTCTATCCAGTTGGCCCTAATAAAGCACCCGGGCCCAGTCGCCCGTGAACTGACTGACATGTTCTCATAGTATATTTGTCCTAGAGAGAACCAAAACGATAGTCTACAAAATTTTAAGACATGAATAGAAGCTTGTTTCAAAGCTAAAATGATTTTACTTTTTGGCGAGTTATTCAAACATGCCCGATTATTATTCAAATAATTTCTTGAAAATAAATATACAAAATGTTTGAGAAAATTATTAAAGTCGTGAAGCTTGAATTCGATAATTTCGTATAGAGAGCAATATCGTTTTATCATTTCGATTCTGATTAAATTAATATAGTCATTGATGGGTATGGCTTGAACCATTGATCTCCTAGACCCAAGTTCAGGCCCGATCCACAAAAGATGATGGGGGCCCAATGGCCTGATAGCAAGTTATCCATGAAGTCACAAAGAAATGGGCCCGCTCAGATAAGGCCCATGAAACACTCAACGCTCTCTATAAATAGACAGCTCCACCTCATTTTTAACGTACGTTCTGAATAAGCAGCAATTGGTTCTTGAATTATTGTATCTTTCGAGCAACCGCTGACTTGAGCGTCGGAGTGCCTTCGTCGGGATACCCCCGGCGCCTCTGACTTTGCTTTGTGACGCAGGTAACAACTCATTCAAATCCTCCATTGAAGCTCTCGCAGGATCTCAACTGATTTGCTGAGTCGTCGAATCGACCCGTCCGATTTTAGGCAACATCAACTTGGCGCCGTCTGTGGGAAAGTTACTGTTAGAGTAGATGCCCAACTAGCCAACTTGTGGCGTGTGGGTTTTTATTGACTCTTTGTATAACGATCTTTATTTATGAAATTCGCATTTCTTTTATGCCATTCTTTATTTTCATTATGTTATAATGTTAACAATGGTGTTGGATAAAGACCTAGAATGCACCATAGTGTATGTTAGATGTGATAGTGGATATGATGGCTATCATGAAACACATCTAATAGTCATTGTGTATTCTAAACTCGTTCCTAGTCGATTGGGCCGTCAAAATGAGGATAAGACCGCCCGAACTTGAGACTAGCATCTGCGATGTGAAGTACCACGTTTCATTGGTAGGGAACATTGTGATGTTCTGAGCATGCAGATGGATAGTGACCTGGTGATCTATCGAACTACCCTCGTTCGGACTTTCCAAGTGGTTACCATTTGTCGAGTGGATAAGTTCGAGGTCTTGGTTGTACTGATTAGTCCTCACTACTCGAAACGTCATTGAGACTCTACATGATAGGTGTCTCACTTTGATCCGTTTACCGACTCATTTGGGGTCATTAGGTGGCGGGATTGGGTGAGGTCCCGATGCATGTAGGAGTCGATGCTTCGTTGTCGAGGATTCACCGCTCGCTTTTATGCGTGGATATCCTATGCTATCTGAGGAGATAATAGTGTGATAAATCTCTGGCCAGAGTACTAGATGTGTTTTAGGTAAATGGGTTTACCTAGTAACACACGCGATGTCACTATTTGATCTTCAAGATGTATGCATAGTTATCGGATCTCTAGCGACTCTCGATTTACCAATGGTCGTTGATCTGATCGGGATATATGTGTTGAAAGGACCGTACTATACGCTAACCATGACC
>KQ996118.1:2319-13671 GCA_001598015.1 Dorcoceras hygrometricum
TGATGAGAGGAGGGGCTAGGGTAATTTTCGAGTTTAGGTGGAGGGTGTATGAAAAAATGTACTAAAAAGCCCTTCTACCTTGTTTTATTTAAAGAAATAAAAGCCCATCATCATACTAGCCCATCCTCTAATTAAAAAGGCTTAAAAACATTTAAATTTCAGCCTCTAAGCCTTTAATTTTCGTAATATAAGGCCTCTCAAATTTAAAAGTGTGGTAAAAGTCATAAAATGGCCCGTATAGGCGAAAAACGGGTCCCCCTCGATAACCGTGCATAAAATCTTATTATTTTGGAAATTGTGCATAAAATAAAAATATTTTGATTTAAAATATGTCTAAGGACTGAAACATTTAAATATTTCGATTTGGTCGTCTCTGGACTCGTCCCCGCTTACCGATCTCAAACCGTACCGTAAAGTGACATGCACACGTAAAGCATAAAATCATCATATAATCACATACATGACATGCAAATCATATTAACATAAGGTTTTCCTCCTAGTCATGCATTCAATTCACGTAATTAGGATTTCTGGGCGTTACAGGGTCAGCTTGGATGTCTTCTGCTGGATCAGTTTGGGCGTCCGCTACTGGATCAGCTTGAACATCTTGTGAATTGCACTCAGTTCGGTGCTTCACAGCTTGCGTCTAATCTGATCTGCTTCAGCTTAAACCTACGCAATCTGATCTGCTTCAGCTTAGACATGCGCACTCAATTAAATCGTTAGAATCATAAGAGCTAGTTTTGTGTTCATCAAAATTCAGATTTGATCCGCTACGTTTAACTTAACAAACCCCCTAAGAAGTATCTAAGAAGTATAGAAATATACTTCTTTGAAACTCGAACCATTGACATTGCTTTGATACCAATTGTTAAGATGAAGCGTTAGCTAAGGTGCAACTTTATTTCCTTATATATGTGCAAGCGCAGAGTGCACCTATTTTGTACGTTAGGGACGGGCTGTTAAGCTCATGAGTCGGTGGAGGTCTGTTTCTAACTGCTGGTGTTGTTTCTTAGAGATCGGTCTTACCCTTTTCCTATGTTAGTCATATCCCCAACAGAGATAATATTACTCGTTAAGATCTGGCTTCATACTTTTACGGCCACCTGGCCAATCATATCAAGTGGCTGAATGAGAGTAGCTTGACGTATGAGAGCTTTCCATGAGTTAATTCATTTCAATATTTCTCTCATCCATTTACGCTTAACTCAATAGAGGATTTGAATTTTATTTAAAATTTTTTATGTCCTTGAAAAAAATAATGTCATGGTTGATGTTATGGGGTAGTCTGGAGTAGTTAAGAAAAGTTTTGAGCTATCGATTTATATTTTGCACTTGAAATTATTAAATATCTTTGAAAATAGTACGTCTAAACTTGGACATTCATTAAAATGAACAAATTAGTTTTTCTAAGGGTCTTATACATTATAAGATAGTAAAGATAAAGATTTTCTAAAATATGATCGACAGATTCACCTCTATTTTAAAAAATCTTCCAAAATAATGAAGCAATTATATGTAGTGTGTGAATTTAAGTCTAAGTTTTGAAACAATTAATAAACAAAACAAACAGAAATTTTGCAAACCACAGTTGCAGTGCCCGTTGTAGTCCACATAACTTGCAGCGTCGGTCGTGGATGGCGGAGATTTGCATTAAGTTTACGAACCTTTATAATGAAAGAATATTTCAAGACACAAATAACCAATCCAATCTAAAAATAGGATATCAACGTAACAACTCTCAATATCTGTTCGTATTTGTTTTTCACTTCCAGCAAAATCGCAAACTTACACTCAAAAAACGCAATTCCATTATCGGTTAAGTCGCAGCTGGACGATACCATGAAGCTCCATGTACACAACAAGGCACCAGTTATCTCCTCGAAGTTAGGATCACAGAGACTTTCGACAACAGTCTGCACATAAACATTAGTTGAAGTTAGGCTACTATGGCATTAGACAATAGTATAAAAGGCCATTGCTTTCTTCTACGAGCAAATGTTTCGGTTAGCAACTGAATCAAGTACCTGTCACGCAATCACTACCACGCATCTGACTACTAACAATTTTCATACCACTAATTACCATGCAAAATCAATCCTTCCCTTGTCATATGTCCTTCCTATTCCATTATGATAAAGTACCAGACTCCTACCCTTCCCTGAACAATATCAGACACATATGAGCACCTCCAGGAAAGGCCATAGTCTGCGGCCTGAAATTTTGAAGTCTAATGGATTGCTTTTCAAATCATACTATATTGAATAAACTAAGAAAATGGAGCTGATTGAACATCACATAACTATTGTGGGATTTAATGTAGTTGCTAGTTCTAAGGCCTAAAACATTTTGAGTCAGCCTAAAAGGTTTGTTTCAAAGGCACTGATTATTAGTGAGAGCAAACAGAGGAACCTCTATCCAGAGTGAAATAATTTGTCTAATTTCTGAAAGAGCGATCATATGAAGCATTTCATTGTAGCCAGTGACTCCTGGATCCTCTCCAACTACCACACACTACAAGGTTTGCCTTTCTGCAGATGGAAACACTAACATTTTCACTTCAGAATCAACAGCTCTCAGTCTACCGCTGATCGAGAATGCACTCAAACTGGTCGGAAACCTAAACAATTTCACTTTAGAATTAATATTTTAATCTTTTGCAATCTAATTTAAACAATGTTTAAGCTAGTATGCCATAGCCCGAGCACAAAAAGAGCATCATAGGGAGGCCGGAAGAACAGAAACATCCAGGGTATCAGTGATAGAATTTTCACTTCATAAATTTAAATTAAATTTTTTTCTAATTCTAATGCAGTTAACAAATGTTTCTGAAACTACTATCTGACATGCATTAGTTATAGGATCAAATAGAAATTTCAGATACATATCCAATAGTTCCTGTAAGATCTTGGTAAAGATTGCACAGATGCATGCTTAGCTCGGGATACTTTCGTTTCGCCACACCGTTTTTAGGAGCATGAGATTTTTAAACCAATGCAATTTCTGAAGTGGTTCAAAACAGCTCCTAAAAAACGCCGCAATAGGATTAGTCCTTTGGTAAAACTAGATCATAACCATGAACAGTGTCCATATGATGATTCACCGCTATTAATGCTTTTAGATAGGATTGAACAATTTAAATAATGATGTTATGACATGCTGATTTGTGAATTTCTATTAATCTACTTGAGTGGCACACTCTTCACTCTTGTCTTCATGATATCAAATTTGTCTAATATAAATCTAATCTAATCTAATTGATGGAGATTCATTTATAAGGAGAACCATTGGCAACCCATACTTTGTGATGTTTATAGTTTCATCTTAAATTTTACATCGATAATCAACACTTCAACAGAATGTCAATGACAGTACCACCAACAAGGATGGAGCACAAAACAATAGGAAATGGAGTGGATACGAAGCTATATGAATAAGCCGTAGAATTAGCTCATATCTTGAACCACATAGCATCTTGCTTTATTGGGGAATCTCTTGGTTCTAAAACATGACATTCCTAGGCAATGATAACCTAGGTTTTATTACATTTACTTAAAATTTAAAAATAAATAAAGACGCGATATCGAACTAGTGTAGTGATTGAAATGGAGCTACCAAATTCAAACAATTCTCACCACTCTTTCGACATGAATTAGATAGTAATAGCAAGACATGATTATAAAAGCTTGAAACATGAATGTTAAAGCTCTTTTTTTCAAATTCCACCTACAATGCAGTAAGTTAGTTATTCTTTCACGGGTTCAAAGAAGAGGGAGCTAAATTTTACAAATTTATTTAGGCAAATGAGTATAAGGGAAGACACTCCGTAAGAAATGACTTCTATGAACTCAGCATTCAAACTAATACCTATGTTTAAAGTTCTAGATCCGAAACATAAATCTTGTTCAATACGTTCAAATCACGCCTTATGATTGCTTCACCAACTACTTCCAAATACTCTATGGATGTAGAGGGGGTAGTATGTAGAGGGGGGAGCCTAGTCATCGGCATTTCTCGAATAATATCAAGTTGGACTCATTCTATAATGGCTTCGTTCATACAAAAGTAGGACGACGGTCGGCACATATACTCGACTTTCTTGTAGTTTACTCCATTGATACAATGATTATATGGCATGATTATCTCATCCTCAAGGTATAAGCATAGAAGCAATAGTGATTTACGAGTTCTCTCCGAAACTCTTTCAAAGCGCAATAATCAAAGCCCATTTGTTGAGACATTAGTCAATGGTATTATGTATCCTTCCTAGTTAATTAGATTTTCGACGCGTATACACGTGTTTGATATTCAAAACACATCAACATGAAACAGATGCTGTAGAGCATATTAACTTGGGATCAAACATGCGGCACACAACAGACGACGGGTCTTTCCTGTTTAGTACTTGCTGGAACTTTAGGACATAGCACTCGGGCAACGATATGTCAAAGTTGGTCCTCCAAATTATGCCGTAGTTCTTGGTTTTCCTTCATCTTCTTACACGAATTTCAGCATGAGATGCAAATGTTTTTACATCAATAGTAACACGGGCTAGTAAGTTAATTCAATTAAAACATGTATATCCATCTGATGACTATGAATATTATTCACCTTCTACTCGACGATCCGTCAAAATTTTTCAAATTTCACAATAAAGTTTTCCATGCTATAGAAAATATTACATGCATTCTTATCTGGAAACCTATTCTCCAAAACTTTGGAAACTCACATCAAAACAACCACATAAATTAGATGTTTGCACGCCCTCAGACAGCCATAAAGACAATTAGAACTTCAAACTTACAAAACAAGCACAAATTAAACAAGAAGAAAATAAGTTCTTGATAGGCTCATAACTTCAAACTTACAAAAGAAAATTGAACAGACTATCGTAATTGGGATGCTGAAGCTATTGCAAGTGAAGTTATGCAAACTACCAAACCAAACACCATCTGCTTAATTACATCAGACTTATTATAGTTAAGGGCTCATATCTTTGACAAAAATGACAGAAAATAATAAAATTTTAGAATGATAGACATTATCAAAGTATATTCAAATAATGAAACTCCCATACCAGCAAACAATGTTCCCCATCCCTACAGTTCTAAAATCCTCATCCGAAAGAAAGAACTTGACAAAAATATCTAGCTCAAGATGAAATAAAATACAAGTGGTTGAATTTATTTTTCAGGTGGTATGATACAAAAAATCATACATATCTGGAATGACAAAAAAATGTTGAGCAGAAAAACAAAAACAAACCCAAATTTTTGCGGTTCGAAACAGAAAATGTAAACATCGTTCCAGCCCTTAGCACCAAGTATTCACATAAATCTGAAAATGAAATCAAAGTCTTAAAAACCCATGCTTTTTCATCTTGAACAAGAAACAGCTTTTTCATCACTTTCCGGCCAATGGAATACTAGAATCAGGTGAACCGGGGTATCAATGTCAGCCACAGAAAAGATGGCCATTCATCAAATTTCGGAGACACGAAAATCAAATAACTTCAAAGATGTGAACTCATAAAATTAGCCAAAGCTTTCGCATTTTGAAACAGAAACACAATTAGCAAGCAAGTAAACAAACAGACGAGAAAAAGGAAGAAGAAGAAGAGTGGATTCAACTTATCACCTCAAACTCATTTTCTCTCTTGCTTCAGGTGAGAAAGATGAGCGATAACCTTCGTATTTACTTTAAAATCGGAGTCTTTAGCACTAAAGATTGCCCTAGTACTTAAAAAACACAAGTTTATTTCCGTTAAAATAAGACAGTAACCAGGCGTACCTTCTTCATTCCATTTCGTCCTTCTCCAAGCAACATCAAAAGTCACGTTTCAGGTTTCCATCAGATAATTTAACCATGCTTTTAAAAAAAAAAAAACTTAATCATTCTGGGATAACATTATTTATTCTTAATTTTTTTGTTTAAACCAAAAAACTAATACCCTTTTTTCCAACAAGACAAAACAAAAATCGAGAAACACAACAGTGACGTGCGTGGCGGTGGCAGGTTGACTCAGAGTTTGAAGTAAAACGACTAAGTTGCTGGGTCTGTTCTAATGCAAGCCTAATACTCAAATTTTCTCAGCTTTCATGCGACACATGATGGATCGGATGACAGGAAATTATGAGTACATATATTAATCAAGAAGAAACATTGATATCAATGGAATGAAACATAATTTTATATGTTTTATTTATATACACGAGAGACCGAGAATGATAGAGAAGGAAACTGACAGAAAAGAAGTGAGCACACGCATACACAAAAGTATGAACACCTATACAATCGCCTGCGTATGCTCACTCTCTTCTGTCAAGTCCGAGCTCTCACCACTTATCTTTTGGAACAAGAATTCTCTATACTTCCCCGTACCAAGAAACTCCAAAACCCATAAATTTTCTTGCTAAATTGTGGTAACAGACTGCACAAATTTTTCCAGATCTGAGCAACAAGAAAAGGAGCCCTTTCCGGGAGATGATTCTGAGACACAAGACAACACTTTGCTCGCTGCCACAAACATCGTACCATTTTGGGAGAGAACTACTTGTCATCAAGCGATTAGGGTTCTTGAGTGAGTCTGCACCACCTCAGCTACTCCGTGTCGCATTAATGCGCTGATTTTGTTTCATTAAAAAAACATCAAGATTGGTACAATTTCTTTAAGTGACTTTTCCTCTAGTTTTGGAGCTTTCTAGGTTCCTAGTTCCTAGTTCCTTTCATATTGGAGAGGGAGCGGAGCAAATATGGTCCACTAATGGCTTTGGAATCTTAAAAGACGAGTTATGCTAGCTTGATTATGAATCTTTCAGAGAGAGGTGTCGACGGCGGAATGGTTGTTATCGTATTATTATCACACTCAAATTTGAAGTTCCACAGCCAATGTTCATATCGGGGGACCAACCAAAGTATAAATCAAATTAAATTTAATGGTTTGGATTTTTACGAGTAACCTGAAAAATTAGAAAATAAATGGATTGGATTTACGGTTTTAAATTAGGTAATGTAAGCAAAAAAAACTAAAAAATCATCAATTATTTACTTAAACATCAATTTTTGATCGTAAAAATGCTTCGCCTTTGAAGTTAACGTTAAAAGTTTTGGCATACGTCGTGGTTATTGGGTTAAACAAAGACAACAGAACTGAACCAAATTAATCAAATTGATTTATTAAAAAATTATATAATACTTTTGTTGTTTATATGAGTTTTTTTTAATATACATATATTTGATCTTTTTTTTTCTTAAATTCTACTGCATGTGAATTTTTTGAAATAACTTCATTATATGCAAAATTTATTTGTTGCAGGTTTATGTCGAATGAGTAACAGCACCATAGTACTAAAAGTTAATGTTTATTATATAAATTGCACAAATTTGTAAGCATAACATTTGAAGTATGATACTAATTACTTATAATCATAATAAAAAATATCAACTACATTTCGTGCAAATTGTTAATTTTTTTCAAATAAATACATCATGCACTAATAGGTTATGAAAGCTTGAAGGTTGAAAGTGATCATTTAAACCAGACCAAACCAAACAAGTTCGAAATTCTTGGTTTGGTTAATACTATTTATGATTTCTTTGAAGTTTTGTAGAGTCGATGATATAGGTTTTGTTATAATCCCATCCAAATCCAAAACAAATCATAGTAAAACGCTTCTCATCGACCAATAGATGATAATTTCCTCAGATTCCGATACTCTATCCGAATGGAGGATGGCATTAAGAGAATTTGTGGACCTGATTAAATAATCAGACTAATCTTTCTTTTCCAAATTACATTTATTGTATCTTTTTAGTCGTGGGAATATTAATATAGTATAATTATTCATTACTACACTGATCTAATGAAATTACATATATTCCGTTAACAGATTTGAGTATTAACCCAAACCCTTATTTATGTCGGACAACAAAACAAAGCGACTAACTATATTCTATATAAATAATCTAGGAAAACCAAACTCAAACCATGGGAATCAAACTTGAGTTAACAAGTTTCAAGGACTCGACAATTACAGTTAATCAAATGGAAATGATAATTGTCTTTTACAAAAAAAAAAAATTGAATTTCTTTAGTAACTATCCCCTTGGTTTGCAGAATCTTCTTCTTATTATCAAAAGATAAGTGAGGTTTGAATGGTTTGGCGCAGGTAAGGTCAGATATCGAGCAAGTTCTCGAAATAATCGAGAGATTTGACCGCGGCCCACGGATAATAAATATATTGGTGGTTATGGTCGGCTAAAATTCTCAAATCAAAATAAATAGATAAATTGATTTATAAAATAGAAACATATAGGGCTAGTGCAATTTGCAGCCACTGAAACGAAGAAAACTTACAGAAAGATTAATATATAAAACAAAAGTTACAGTTTTCTTACACATGAAATTTTTTATCTTCATGTAGTTTATACTTTCATCTTCAGTTTTGCATTTTATAAGATTCGTTAAAAGTAATGTCATATCATGAAGAAGAAATGGTTGTTGTACGTAAACATTTGATTATATTCTCAAATTTTATCAAATTTTTTATACTTTCCTCTAATATTAATTATTTTATTCTAATCATATCATATTAATGTTTGGCTGGATTATTATTTATCTCGTACATCAAATCATTACATATTTATTTGACATCAATCAAATTTTTAGTTATTTATCTTATATCAATCAAATCATCAATATCAAATTATAATATTGTTCTCATCTTATTTTTTCTATTTTATTAATTTACAAGGTTAAATTTGCAATATAACATTTTACCTCAAATTTTGATAGGATCGAAAAACGTTAGATTGTGCCTAAGCTGAATCAGCATGGAGCAGAGGTGCGTACGATCTGAACGTAGAAAAATAAAAACTGATGAGAGCTGCAATAACTCTGTTTCTTGAAATATGTTAAGCATCGAGAAGTATATCATATTAGGTATAAAACCAAGCGGAAAACATCTGAATATACTCTCTGAAAACTGAAATCTGTTGGTTAAAAAAATATGTGATGCAAGTGTGTGAGCTGAAATAACAATGTATGTTGAAAGTTGTAAATTACTCATCTTTTTGTTTATGAAGTTCGGAACTCAATCTCCTACATCTTCCCTTCTTCCATTGTTGGAAGGATTCTATTAGAAGACTTTGATTATTACAGCTCATGTAACAACCCGATCCCAACAGTCGCGACTGTGAGAACTCCTAGCACACCACGCTACACATCAGCCCACAAGCTGTGTGATCTGCATCACTAAGAACATGTTTAACATCTATGTTCAAATACTACAAACACTAGTGTAACGTCTTCGTGCCAAGACATATTACATTTGATTTGGTGTATACACTCACTCTAATCTGTTTCGCTCAAACTTTCGAATATGCGAGTGAATGTGTGTATGTATGTGAGGTCTAATCTATTACAGCTCAGCTCTCATTTAGTTGCCTCACACATTGGGAAGTGTTTCTTCAAAGCTGATAGGCTCAGCAGTCGACGTTGACGATGACGCTTCTCTATCTGATCGTCGACTGCTTCGCACTCTCTGTTTTCTTCCCTATCTCATTTGTTATTCACGCATTGTTTATCTCGTGTGTATATTTCTTTGTGTGCATCCAACTTGTCTCATTTGAATCTTCAGTATATGTAGCTTCTGATAAATTATGACCGTTGGAGAGATACCATAATTTGTACCTATCAATCTGATATTCAGCCGTGACATAAGGCTCTTTTCTCTTTTAGCTTTCAACGGCTCTTTCAGCTTGGGCAAAGTTCAGAGGCTCTTTTAGCTCGGAAAAAGTGCAGCTTTGTCCTCGCTTGTTCTGTTCTCGTACGGTTTGCTTCGCTTGACCAGCTCTGGCCTGATCTTCTACTTTGTTCCTCTGAGCTAGTCCTTTGAGTTGATCCTCTAATCTGGTCATATAAGCTGCTTCGTTCTTCTTTGTTCAGATAACAGCTTCGCTGCTGTGATCTGGTCTGTGTTGCTCCAGCTTAGACCTTAGAGCTGATCTTAACGATGCTTCCTATAAGATGTTTCTTATCTAATCTACTCTGTTCTTCTTTGTACAGCTCTGAGTTGTTTCGTTCTATTCTGTATAGCTCTGAGCCGTTTCGATCTTCTTCAATCAGCTCTGAGTTGTGATTCAGCTCTGAGTTGTTTGAGCTGTTCTAGTGCGATCTGGTTTCCTGATATGAAATTCCATGAGCTGATACGCTCTAAGCTGATCGGCGCTTCTAAACTGATCTTCTTCTTCGCTGAACTGCGCTCTTTGTTTATACAGCGCACTTCTTCAGCTCGCAGCTCTTGTCAATCTAATCTGCTACAGCGCACGGCTTCAGCTCGTAGCTCATGTCCGATCTGATCTGCTACAGCGCACCACTTCAGCTCGAAGCTCTTCTCCGATCTGATCTGTAACGCCTAGAAATTCTTAATGATGGTACCCAAAAATAGGATTAAACAAGTATAGGAGTTCAGAAGGGGGGGTTGAATGAACTCCTTCGATTTTTAACTTTTCAAATCTTTTTCAAAACGTTTTACTAGCGCTGCTTAACTCAAGCTTGAGTTACCAGACTTGAGATATCTCAGTTAGATGCAAATCTCTCGACTAACTAAAGAGTGCAGAATGAAGCCGATTAATTTATGAACAGTTAACAACCAATAAATGCGTAAATGTAAAGAGATAAAGGGACAGAGTTTGTTTCTGGAAGTTTGGATATAAATATCATACGTCTCCCCTTCTTCCTTTTTCAGGAAGGATACACTAGAAGATTTGATGTACACAGTCCTTCTGTAGACACCCGATCACACAAGCCTCACTTGTATGAACTCCTAGCAACTCCACAATCAACAACAAGCAGTCGCAGCTGCTGAATACAAATGATGAATAATATTTTTGAACGGCTTTAAAGAGCACGTTCTTTACAGACTCAAATGATATAATCAATGAATACAACTCTATGAGACTGTAAAATCTTCTGGTTTCTAAAACGTAGAAACTAGATTCAACAAGTGAACCAGAAGATGACTCGAAGATATATCTATGTAAGATCAACTGTTTTGTTCTTCGAGTCTTGTGAGCTTTTTGAATATATTCAACAGATAGAAAGCTCTGAGAGTATTTTGACAGCGTGACCGCAAGATTATAAGAGTGAAGTGTATTCTTCAATCCAGCTTCTGCTATTTATAGTCTTCGATTTCAACGATCATTAAATTCTTCAAAGGAAATAAATCCCGTTTGAATTTCTGTCAAATTTGTACACCGTAATTCCTGCTCCACCAAGAGGCAAGTCGCACAATGTCAGAGCAAATTTGGCGTTGTTCCATATTTGTGCAAACTCCGTAAACCGCTCTCTGA
>KQ996119.1:4944-15435 GCA_001598015.1 Dorcoceras hygrometricum
TGAGTGATAGCTGAGGCCAGATTTGAGGGACTTCTGCCTTAGCGATAGGATCTGAATTTGTCGGTGATTGATTTTCACTGTAGCTTGGACTTGGGGATTTAAATTAAGTGTCGATTAACACTTAGAGTATTTCGAACCTGATATTTCTTATCTTCATCCCCGATAACCCTCGATTGGTACTGTTCATCCGAACCCTATTTGGAGCAAGGTTGGTAGCGCTGAGCTCGTCTTCTCTAGAGCGTTCGATTGATACCAGTTTGGAGACTGGAGTCGAGGGTTTAAGGAGCGCGGAGTTGTTGCAGTGTTCGTGTATCTTTGCGATTGTTAACCCGTAGTTCTTTTGTTATTTAGCAGCTTTGGGTAAGTGATTTCTTTCCATTTTAAGCTTCGTTTAGAGCTGAGTGGTGCTCTGTAGAGTTGAGGTAGCTGAGTAAGCTACGAGGCTTTAGAATTTAAGCTGTATGAGTTCAGATTTGAGTTGATATTGAGATATCTTAACAGATTTGAGCTGGTAGTGGCTTCTGTTGAGTTCGTCGTGAAGCTGCTAGGGCAGTAGACTTTGCTGGTTGTTGCGCCCTTGTTTTTGTAAGATCTGTTGAGGTAGAAGCTGAATTTAGGTACGAATTGAGCTAGATTTAGCAGCTTTCTTATCAGCTTTGGGGATATTTCTTTCGTGTACTAGCTGATGTGCTTTGTGTTGATTGTATGATGATTCAGTGCTCATATCTGTTTTGTGCGTGAGATATATATATGATTTTAAGCATGAGTTTGATGTGCATTCACGCATACATATTGAACCTGATTCCTTTGAGAGCTGAATTCCTTTGCACGTTGTGATCGGCCGGCTGAGTCGTCGCACTTGAAAGGTCCAACGCTGCTTTTGATGTGGTGGCCGGCTGAGTCGTCGTGCCTGAATACCACTGCCTTGTGATGGTCGGCTGAGTCGTCGCACCTGAAAATCACAAGATGATGATGATTGATGAGATCTGCACAGCTGAGTCGTTGTGCCTTGTCTACCGATAATTCTTGGTATCCCTTTCATGCATTGCACGATTGAGATATTGCATTGTCTGATATGATAGATGATTTTATTGTGCTCTTCGTACTGAGGTTGACTTCATTCATTTTTTCCCTGTTTTTGACTGTTTTGGTCGGCGTTGGCCATTATAGGTTCTTCAGGTAATCAGGCTGGACAGAGTGGAGCTTCAGCTGGTCGATCCCCTTTTTGATTCGAGTCCCAGTTGTATTGATATTTATATTGAGACAGGGGATGTCCTGTGCCTTTATTTGATTTGGGGGATCTATAGTTGATTTATTACTTGCTTTATTGTATGTTGTTTGAGTTTGAGTTAAATGAACGTATTTTGAATGATATTGGATCTGGCCAATATTCGAAAATTTTTAGCCCATATTTTTATGATGCTTCCGTATATTTGTGACTAATTGATGTATTAGCGCACCGGGCCTGACAGAAACGTATGAGATTGTTGAGAGGATTGGCTCTTTGAAGAATCGTTTATACTCGCCGCCTTGGTTTTCAGCGATTCATGAATTGTTTCTCGTATCTATGTTGCGGAAGTATGCTCTAGATCCATCCCATATTTTGAGATCCGAGTAGGTGAAGTTAGATCATACCTTGAGTTATCTTGAGTATCCAGTTCAGATTTTCGACAGGAAGGAGAAACAGCTTAGGAGCAAAATGATACCTTTGGTTATGGTTCAGTGGAGCAGGCATGAGAGAGAAGAAGCTACATGCTAGTTGGAGGCAAGGATGCGGTAGGAATTGCCTAATATGTTTGAGAATGTAATAGATAACTCCATGTACTGAAGTTTTCCTAGTTTTAACATTAGTAGTAGTGGTTTTTTGCGAGTTTTTGGTGTGTAAGTGTGTAGTTAAAATTTAGGATGAAATCTTTCTCGTTAGTAGGGGGAGAAATGTAAGGTTCTGGAGCAATCAGGTCAGAACAATCAGATCGTAACAAACATAACAGGGGCATGCTATGCTGATCTGGGTCGAGCCATGCTGATCGAGGTCAACCTGTGTCAGGCCTCGTGCACACATCAGAGTAAAACCACGCAAAACAAACGGAAGCTACTAAAAAGTGATTAAAATTTTTGCTTTTGGCCTGACTGAAAGATAACATAATTTAAAATACAAGATACTCAAAATAATCCCAATTTATAAATCCACAACAGCACAAATATTCAAGTACAACAAATTTCCAACGGCTGAATACAACACAAGTACAGATGGTCTACCAACTATATAAAACTAAGCATCACACGAAGTGATACCAGTGTATACAAATACTATATATAACTGGGACACTCTAACCACCTCCTGGGGCACCACCAGCTGGATCATAACCTCGACCAGCTGCGAAACCTAGAAAACCTGAACCACAGACAGGCAAAAAAACACAACAGCCCCAGAGGGACCTCGGGGTTAAACCCCAGTACGGAGAGCAACCATAAAACAGCAATGAATAGCCAAAGATATAATGCTAATGCTATGCATGAGGGACAATGCAACAGCCGAAGGCTACAACCAAGAAAGGGAGCCAAAGAATTCAACAGCTGACGACAGATTCTGCGAAGAATGGTGGCCACTGGTGTGTGTACAAGCACACGGGAATTACCCGCTCATCTTTACACCGCACCTAAATACCAGATGCATCAATAACTCAACCTGCTGTTGCCCAACCCATGAACTGTGGTAGTTAACCACTCGGCGCATGAGGGCTAACAGACCAGCAGGGAGATGAGAGTGCGGTATTGCCGCTCGCCCTCGCATCCTGGTAAGAAAACAGAGCAACAACAAAGCACGGCTACAACAGCTAAAAGGGAAATGATCATGCGTATGCAATGCAACAGCTGAACAGCATATAAAACAACAAGCAATGCACACACAGAAATCAAACATAAATATCCATGCCAATTCAAGCCCTAATATAAGCTCAACATCCGTACCTCACCAGCTTCTGAGTTATAATTACCACACACAGCTGCTACAATCATGTCCGAGCAACACAGATCTGTCACCTGCTATATCAACACAATCCACTGCTCAAAAGCCGAAACGTAAAATAACAGCAGCTGGGAGCTACAACTCCACCAGCACTCATCAACCTTCCTAATTCAACGGAAATCTCTAACAAAGCTTAAAGGTAGCATCTTTACTTATCCCAACGAAACTACTGGCACGGCAGGGAACGCTTATGCTAGCAAAATACACAAGGAAGGTGTCTTACCGATCCTACGATTCTCTTCCAGCTCCTCCAAAGCTTTCTAAAGAGGTATAGAATGAAGCGCCTTAGCGAGAGGAGTCCAACGCTACCACTCTCACTCTCGTCGGAGTTGTCTACCACCGGAAATTAGGACGGATAAGGTTACTGTGAACAGTAACTAGGGTTCGCGACAAGATTTGCTATCGGGAAATATTTCTAAGTATGGGATCTGTTAAACAATCAAAAACCAAGTCTTCTCTTAAAGACACTACTCAACAGCAGATAGAAGCAGGAACAGATACACCGACAGGCAGAGGAACACGTCACCTTGCTACCAATATCTGATTCACAAACCAGCAGTCACAACGCATGAGATCTCTCAACAGCTGATGTCTATCATAACCAACAGCTGGTACAAAGAGCTCCACTCAAAACGCTGTCGTTCCAACTTATCTAAACGACGTAGTTTCGATGCACGCTAATAAATACGCTAGCGAAACCAACAGCTGGTTCCTGAACACAAAACGTCGTCGCTTCAAAGTTCCTTAGCGCTCTCTGCTGATCACCGCAACTAACATACCAACAGCTGATCACTCACAACAGCTGGATACACGCTAATACACCAACGTCTGGAATCCACGTCAGCATTGCTGCTGCTTCCTACCAACACGCAACATCTGAAATATCAACAACTGACGGGATCACTCAACGGCTGATCCCACTACTACTGCTGCTGATTCCAACACTTAGGCAAAATTGATGTCTACGCCAAACACATCGACCAACACCTGATTGCAAAAACACAGGTCTCACAACCTGTGGTAATTTGATCGAGCTCTGCTGATCTGGTCTAGCTCTGCTGATATAGTCGAGCTATGATGATCTGGTCGAGCTTTCCTGATCTTGGAGTTCAGTTCAGAGGAGACTTTAAGTACTTATTATTGTCAAATCTGAGGAAGACCAGGTTTGGGACAAAGAGTTCGATTTTTTCGAGAGTTGAGATCTAAAACCCGATAGATAGACCGACGTTTTCCCAATTGCATGATTTGTATGTTGGAAGCCTCTTTCAAAACCCGTCATTTCCCGACCACTCTCGTAGCCTGAGGTGACCGGAGGAGGGAGATTCATGATAGTTTTCACATACGATTTGTCGTAGTTTTCAATCGTTTGGCTTCACCTTTTTGGTCACCGTTTATTTTAATTTACATCTTATATTTGGATTTACTTTGAGACCATAATCTTAAGCTTTTGAGTTCATATGAGCAAGATATGAGCTTTGTATTTTTCGGCCAGTTCCAAAGAGGTTTCCCGATCTGTTTTCTCTTTGGTTTTTGAGAGTTTTTGGATGATTTTGGGTTTTAGGACGTCCATGGTCACTATTGGTGATACTAGACATTTTAATAAATATTGGAACTTTCCGGCAGCCGTCGCCACCGTTTGTTTCCGCCAGTGTGTAGTCTATTGCGGCGTCTATTTTGGTTTGAGGTATTTGTCCAAATCTTTGAGGTACGGATGGAGCGCATATTACAGCTTCTGTAGTGTCTGATTTTTGTGCTATGTGTTAGTGAATGTTATATGAAACTGTTTGTTCATATTTGTTAGATATGTGGGTGCATTTTATATCATGGCATTGAGCAGCTTCTGAGTTGGCTTTCTGAGATTTTTTGTAGTCTCATGGAGTGTTATTTTGTGTATCACACCCACGATGAGCGCATTGAGACCACCCAGGTAGCTCACAAACTCTCGATGTTGTGGTTATTACAGGTGGTGGTGTTGAGTTAACGCACCTCTGTTATTTCGTTCAGACTTCCCAGGTAGCTCCCAAACTCTCGACAATATAAACACTTCGACTGTTGTTGATCGTTTCCGTTGGTCTCCATTTTGGTAGCCGATAGCATTTGATACCTGTGAGGACTTGTCCGGAGCGTCACCTCTTTTTGGGCCCTCGACTCGATTCGAATCCGACCGATCGATCACTCTCTCATGGTGGGACCAGCACATACCTTATCTCACAGAACTACCCACATACCTAGAAGTATGGTTAAAGTGTCTCCCCAGGAATTCGAACTCGGGTCAATAGGCTTAAGTACCCAAAGTTCACCTCCCTGGTACTATTGACCCGAGTTCGAATAGGGAGACAGTTTAACCACACCTCTAGGGTTGTGGGTAGTCCTGTGAGAGAGCATCTGTGCAGGTCCCACCATGAGAGAGTGATCGATCGGTCGGATTCGAAGCGAGTCGAGGGCCCAAAACAGGGTGACGCTCCGGGCAGATCCTCATAATCCTTGATTATGAGAATCGGGGCCTGACATTTCTCTAATATGTGTTCTAGTAGTGAAGCAGAGAGGACGAAAATGTCTTGACTACCATATGCATCAGCAGTGGGGTGTTTGACATTTGTTATGATTTACAGGATCAGAAATTTCACAAGTAGTGGGAGAAGTTAATCAGTATATGGTAAATCCTGAACGAGACATTGAAGTATGGTTAAGAGGATCCTTAGATACATTAAGACTACCTCAAATGTTGCATTATGTTTGGATGATCGGATTTGACACTCAGAGGCTTTGTTAATTCATATTATTGGATGATCGGATTTGACACTCAGAGGCTTTGTTAATTCATATTATGCAGATGATCCGAATAAAATTAAATATAGTTCTGATTATGTATTTACACTTACAAGAGGTGTAGCAAGCTGGATTTCAAAACTGCAGATAGTTGTGGTGCTATCCACAATGGAGGTATAATATATGACAGCTACTCAAACTTGCAAGTAGGTTTTATGGATTCCATGGTTGTGGGAGGAATTTTGGGCACAAACAAGAGAAAATAAATTTGTTTTGTGACAATCAGAATGTCATATATTGCAACAAATCAAGTGTTTCATTTGAAGAATAAACACATCGGAGATCAATTTTACTTTGTTTGAGAAGTAATTGAGAAAAAACATGTGGATATAGAGATATCCATACAAAGGGTAACAACATATTATTTAATCAAGCAAACAAATATTAATAAGTTCGACTGATGTAGATCTTCATGGCCTAATAGAAACATAAGCGTAGGGAACGACAAGATCGAGAGAACATGGGGAGATGTACCTGTATGGGCCAAGAGGCCTCTATACAGGGGTTTAGCTCATTAACGGTTAACTTTTCGAGAAAAACCTTGTCTAGTTGGCCAAATGCATTAATTATATGCAATTTTTTACTGCCATTTGGTTGCCACGATGATGGTAAATTCACTTTCATTTGGTAGTGTTAAACGATAAAGACAAATTAATTTCGGATTTGGCTTCCTCATTTTTAAAGCTGAGGAGCTCTATAAATTGGCTCTTCAACCTCATTTAATCATCCCAATTTTGTGTTTTCTTCATTTCTTAAACATTCGAAATATATGAGTGTCTTCAACAATATTTATTAGATAAGGTTTTTTCATATATTGAGATATACGTGCCTCTTGTGAAACACAATATTATAATTTTCGTTTAGTTGAAAATGACCGAGAGGATCATTTGGTCGTTGAGTTTGAGGAGCCTGGACGAATTTTAATGATTCTATATTTATGTCCAATTGAATTCCATAACTCGCTCTCTGGTTTGATGCTTGAATCTATGGCATGCGAAGAGTAATGATAATAATTACATTTATTGATGTAACTTGTAAGTGTCACATTGAGCAATTACTGTAATACTAAGTGCATGGACGATTAATTGTAGCTTATTTATATCAAAGTCATAAACTTAAGTTTATTCAAAACTCAACGTAACAATAGTTATGATATTCCAACTTAAAAAGAAAAAAAAAAAAGGGCAACAACCGGGGCTCATCATGTCCGATCATCGAGAGAGGGATTAGCACCGGTCTCATAAATTTGCTGAACGTCAAACCTCAAAAAGCCTATGTTAGGTAAAAAAAAATTGCAAAATATTGCTACTTGTCTCGGTAGCATATTGCTTTTGGCCAGGATAAATTAAAACACATAAAAAAAACTTGATAGATTAACTTGTAAACGAAGAAAATACAGGCCCCTAAAAAGTAATTTACCAAACCTAAGTGGCAAAGTGCAATAAACTGCGATCTAGTTTGATAACTTGCAGATTGCCGTATCCCATCGAAGCAACTGAAAGGTACGCGATTATACCCAAAATTTTCACTCGGTTCCTGTTAATTACTGGTTTCTTTTTCTTTGATTGAACTCTGTGGAGATCCGAGATATTATTTAAGGAAACTGTAATGTTTTGTTGTCACACTTCGGTTGTTTTTTCCAGATTTTACCTTGCCCTAAGGAGAATGAATTTTGATTCTGAAGAGCATCGTATTATTTGTCGTCTGCCCTAGCGGATTCCAATTCTTGGGAAATTATTGGAAATCAGGCTTTATGAAGGAAAAAATTTGAGAACCGAGTGCAATTATTATTATTAGAAACCTTCAGTCTCCACCCCTTTTATTTTCTTAATTACGTTTTATGGCAAACGAGTTAGGGTTAACAATAGGTTTAGTCATTTGGAGCCCAAATTGTTGGCGATTCTGTTTCGAGTGTAAATTCTGGTGTTTGTAGGTTCAAAGTAGGCAATTTGAAGTTTACTTGATTGAAATTTACAGGTTTTAAATATCTGTCATTTGGTTGTTATTTATTTACTTAAATGTTCAGTGCATTTGATACTTTCCTTAGCAGGGCTGGCAATAAAGATGATGGTGCTGGTCAGGATGCGGCAGAAAGGATCAAGGCCGCTACTTTGTCAGCTGCGAAGGGTCTCAGCCGGGCTCAAGCCGAGCGTGCAGCTGCAGCAGCTGTTCGGAATGTGAATGCATATGGGCAGAAAGAAGAAAGGCCTAGCAGATGGCAGGAGAGGAAAGAAGCCAAGAGGCAAATGTATTTGATGAGTACTGAGAAGCAAGTGAGGTTTGGTGAAAGGAAGGATAGCAAGGGTTCAGCATCAATTGCAGGTCTGTTTCTCAGTGCCAGAAATGCTTCCAAACTGGACATTGGACGTATGAGTGCAAGAATGAGAGGGTTTATATATTAAGACCATCTAGAACACAGCAACTAAAGAATCCGAAGCTTAGAATGAAGGTTTCGATTTCGTATGATTTGGATAACGAAACGTGAGAAAAGAGCAAGAGGAAGCTTAAGTCCAACACCGAGTCTGATGACGACAGCGAGGCTTCAGTGTTTGAATCTGATAGTGATGCATCCTCAGTTACAGGGTCAGATGATTCTGGTAGGGAAAGTGAGTCAAGTTATAGCTCATCAACTGTTTCGGAGGAGGAGAGGAGGAGAGGAGGAGAGAGCGGAAGAACAAAAAGAAGAATCAACGAAAGAGAAGGCACATGAGGTATAGCTCCTCGTCAGAGTCCTCTGATTGATACTCAGATACAGAATCTGATTCTGATGATAAGAGCAGCCGGAGAAAGAACAAAAGCAGGAGGCAAGGCAAAAAGCACTGAGAGGGCTCGCAAAAACAAATATGTATTCTTGTTATTTCTTTCTGGCCCTGTAGCCTTTACCAGGCGATCGAGCTTAGCGTTTGAGATGAATTACTGTACCAAGACATGCAGAAAATCTTAGAACATAACTTAATTGATGGTTGCAGTGTGGTCACTTTCAGACACGTTTGTAATTTGAAAGAGATTGTCCTTTTCTTATAATGGTAATTAAGCGGTATAAATTGTCCGTATTTTTATGTTGGGGCTATGAGGCTGTGCGAGAATTTACTCGATTGCAGTGTGACGTATGCGTTAAATTTTTATTTTTTAACGTATTGGGAAACCAGAAAAGAGATGTGGCTGTAGTTTAGTGGTGAGAATTCCACGTTGTGGCCGTGGTGACCTGGTCTCGAATCCCAGTAGCCACATTTTGTTTTTGTAAAATATATATCTATTAAATCTCTGCAAAGTATATGAAGAACGATATACGGCACATTCAAAGCAAAGTCATCTACATGACGACAAAACTAAAATGTAGCTATAAAACCATACTAGGATGACGCACGTAAATTGTCCGTAAATAGTCGGATTTAAGGCAAACTGTCATTTACCGGTTGTTTCATTTCCAGTTGTTCTTCCTTCCACGCCAATGTTCAGTTTTTGCGGTTATCGTAATCAGACATGTATGAGGACAATGCCACTAGAAAAATGATTCTGATGCTACAATCATCATATCAAATTGTCGTTCCAACACAAGCAAATATGACGATTCCTAAATGACCCGAACATCAAACATACAAGTCACTCTAACCAATATACGAATCTTGATCGAACCTCATATAATTCGACATCCAATACTTACTGATATGTACCATTTTAAATGAAATGGAAGTAGCAAGTGGGAGTAGAGGAAAATAGTAAAGAAAAATACATTATTTTCAAATAATAAATATCAGAATCTCATATATTGTTCTATCTAAAACAGTTAGATCGTATTTAGATCGAAGGATTTGAAATTATCACTCAAATCATTCATCTAGTCAAACTCCTCCCTCCAAATCAAATTACATTCATTCAAGTGCAAGCTTTATCACGATTTTACAGTTGGAGAATCATCTTGCTGTTCTGAGTTTCCAATCTGATTAATTTTCCATGCAGAAATCGACTGCAATGGGGTACCCTTCCACCCTACAATCAAGCATTTGCCTTCCATATCCAGAGTACAATTATTCCAGGATGAATTACTCTTAAGCAATAACTTAGCTTGATACTTGCAAACATCACTCAACTCCATTTCCATCATATCAAATTCAGCAAACAAATTTCTCCAAAAGTCAATCTTAGCATGCCAGTATATCCTCTCTTCATCTTCTGCTGTTATAATATTTCGAATCACTCCCCTCAAGAATTCTTCGATTATCTTCCAATATAAAGGATCTCCCTTCAGACAATTCTCGAGGCAATCGAAAACTGTCATAGCATAAATGAGACTTCCATAGAAACGGTCGATGAAATTTAGAGTATCAGTACAAGCCTCATATTCGTTAACCACCATCAAACTTGGATCAAGTTCTTTGATACATTTCATAAAGTCATTCAAGCTAGAAGGTGTTACTAATTGGGTCCAAAGGCACACACTTGCATATACCGTCACCACTTCATCCGTCTCTAAGTCGAATGAAGCTTCCCTGACATCCTTAAATTCCGACACAACTGGCTTGTACAATAAAGGCAAGCCCATGCTTTCTGCAAATGACAACAAGAACTTGCCTGTTTTCTGAAGCCACTCTTTTGAATTTCCAACAGCCGTTATTTTGAGAAGCTCGAGAGTT
>KQ996120.1:4988-16207 GCA_001598015.1 Dorcoceras hygrometricum
GCAAGCTCGGGCGGCCTTATCCTCATTTTGACGGCCCAATCGACTAGGAACATGTTCATAATACACAGTGACTATTAGATGTGTTTCATGATAGCCGTCATATCCACTATCACATCTAACATACACTATAGTGCATTCTAGGTCTTTACTCAACGCAATTGTTAATCATCATACAACACAATGAAAGTAAAGAATGCCATAAAATGTGAATATCATATATAAAGATTGTCATATACAAGAGTCTATAAACCCACACGCCACAAGTTGGGTAGTTGGGCATCTACTCTAACTAGAATCGGATAGCTAGACCAGTCCATCAACTGGCAAATCAAATCAAGCCTCTATACCATGCACAGCCAATCAGCCGGTGGAAATCATCGGTCCGTGATCATCGGGGCCCGTCAGCCCATCACAGCTCGTGGTAGACACTCGAATCCGGTAGTCACCACTCCGATGATAGCGTTGGAATTTTCGGGCACGACTCATCAGTCGGCCAGTCACAACGTGGCACCCAATCAGGTCAACAACTCAATCTGTCAAGTCTCAATATGTATGCATGTATGCCAATCAATATCAATTCTCAATGCATACAATGCACAATACGTAAAACAGAACATATATCAATCAAATCAACATGTCAGTTTCACGTAAGAC
Organism: Dorcoceras hygrometricum; assembly: GCA_001598015.1. Lineage (NCBI taxonomy): Eukaryota > Viridiplantae > Streptophyta > Magnoliopsida > Lamiales > Gesneriaceae > Dorcoceras > Dorcoceras hygrometricum. The sequence continues at coordinate 5,643 of KQ996120.1, forward strand.
ACAGCAGCAAGTCTCACAACATCACTCATAGCATGTTCACGCCTAAGCTGCTAAGGGATGCTCAATTCGTACCTCAACTGCTTCAAACTACCTCAAATCAAAGCTCTTGAAATTTGAACCTGCACCTGAACACCAACACACGATGCACAAATTCAGGGAAAACACCAACTCACGGCCCTGCATAAGAACCCACGGCTGGGATTTCACATATACAAACCAGCCTTCAATCCTACCCAAACAACTTAACAGGAAGCTTAAAACAAGGTTAGGAACAAGATTCCACAACAGGATCCGAAAGCTACCTGCACCACACACAGTTGCAAAACCAGTAGCTTCGTGTTATCGTTCCAGCTCACTACAGCCTCCAAGATGGGCAAGAAATGAAAGAGCTCTTCAAGAGGTTTCCAACGCTACCTCAAACATGAAAAACGGTGGCCGGAATCAATGGGAAATCGCCGGAGAAGCTCACGGTGAACAGTAACCCGAGGGTTTGAAAAGGAACGAAAGTCGGGAGGAAAATTGCTAAGTATGGGATCTATATCAATAATTGAAGGCCACGCTTCACCTATATACGCGAGAGAAATCTGCTAAAATATCCACCGACAAAAACAGATTTCAAGCCTTCACAACGCAACGCAAAACACAACAGATTCCGCAAGCAGCGCTCGAAATCCCAACACGACGTCACTCCAAGACCAAACAGAAAAACAGATTTCAAGCCTTCACAACGCAACGCAAAACACAACAGATTCCGCAAGCAGCGCTCGAAATCCCAACACGACGTCACTCCAAGACCAAACAGATTTCACATTTCATCACTCAAACCCGCCAGATTTCATCGCTAACAAAACACGCAGGCGCATAAAACTAAACGACGTCACAGCAAATTACAGGAACGACAACGTTTCAACTAATAAAGATCTCAACGCTCAGTATGTTGCTCAAAACAGATCTCTCCCAAAAGCCAACGCCCAATAGATCCCTCTCACGCAAATAGATCTCTCGCTAGCGCTAAACCGATACGAAGCCATTGCAACTTATCTAAACGACATCGTTCTGAGCTCACTACAAAACACACGGGCAGATCTCAAAATCAGATCCTAGCGCTAACGCAAAACCAGATCTCTCCAAACAACGACGTACTGGCGTCTTCAATAAAAACACACCGCACAGACTTCTATACACAAGTGCAACAGATCTCATCTACAGTACGCACGTCCAGATCTCTTGAAACGACAGCGTTTCGAAACACACGCTACAAAACGCGCTACGCACCAGCTTTCTCAAAACTCAACCAGATCTCACCGATGCCGAACAGATTTCTTCGAAAATTCAGATTTCAACTCAAAATTTCCGAAATTTCCAGAATTGTTGTAAATTAGATTTCCGATCCGAAAATGTAAACAAAACTTCCAAATAGAATTCTGAACATCCAGAATTCCTCAAAAACTCGATTAATTCAACGATTAATCCTTTAATAAAATTTCCAGGTCTCACAACTGGAGCATTGAAGTAAACTGCTGAGCCTATTCAGATGTGAACATATCAATCCTATTCGAAGTCGACAAAAGCCTGCAAAAGCCTGAAAATAAAGGACACAAGGACAACTCTGTCGGTACTTTACTGAACACATTTCAACAAGAAGAAACTTTTGTCCAACGGATTAATTTGCACATAGGCTATTTATTCAAGAAGAATTGATGTAGATGATTATGCTGAAAAAGAGAGAAAAACAGAGAGAAGATAGTGGGAAGAATTACAAAGAGGTGAAGCAGTCGACACCATGGAGAAGAAGATAATTTCAAGTGTTGACTGCTGAACTCAATCAGCTTTGAGGAAGCTCTTCCCAGATGTGTGAGATTATGTTTTCGGATAGTGTTGAGCGTTCACTGTAAATCTCACACACACAAAGATTCACTCACCACAAGGACAACTCTGTCGGTACTTTACTGAACACATTTCAACAAGAAGAAACTTTTGTCCAACGGATTAATTTGCACATAGGCTATTTATTCAAGAAGAATTGATGTAGATGATTATGCTGAAAAAGAGAGAAAAACAGAGAGAAGATAGTGGGAAGAATTACAAAGAGGTGAAGCAGTCGACCACCATGGAGAAGAAGATAATTTCAAGTGTTGACTGCTGAACTCAATCAGCTTTGAGGAAGCTCTTCCCAGATGTGTGAGATTATGTTTTCGGATAGTGTTGAGCGTTCACTGTAAATCTCACACACACAAAGATTCACTCACACATATATGAGAGATGTGCGAAACCGAATAGTGAGTGAATCAAAACCACAAACAAAATACAACAGATCTCGTCCAAGAACGAAGGCGTTAAACTCTGTGTATGTAGCCTTTTTCACTGAGGCGTAAAAGAAGTGATTGAGTGAACACAACTGAGAGCTGGTGTAGAGTCTAGGAGTTCAGCCTTGGGCAGAGAATAAGTCCCAGCTGAGTGGGTTGTACATTCTGATGTATGATCAAAGTCTACTAGTGGAACCTTACTGAAGAAGGAAGAAGGTGAGACGTAGGATTTGATATCCGAACTTCCAGAAACAAACAGCTGAGTTATTTATTTACAGCATTCCGCATTTACTGTTAGCACGCATTGCATAATATTTGAAATCTGTTTTAGCGATTTTTAAAATTAGAGTTCAGTTCTGGATACTTCCGCTTGGTATTTTATTGCCAATCCAGATCTGTTCTCGTTGCTCACCTTATTTACGTTCAAGAACATTAAGCTATTTCAGATCAGTTTATTTTATTTAAATAGGCATGGTTCTTGTTGTATCTATCGATCCTAACAAGTGGTATCAGAGCAGGTTGTTCTTGAACGAGCATTTCTTTTAAAACGCATGTGCTATCCATTTTTAAAAGTTTTGAAAAGTTTTGAAAAGCTTATTTTAAGAAGAAGTGGTGAGAAATGATTTTTTGAACTTCAGTTTTTCTTTTTCGAGCTGACACAGAATGCGCGAGTTCTGTGTGGATGCCAAGATCTTATTTTGGTTGGGCTATTTTCAGCACATGGGACAAAATAAGAGAAATGAAAGAGAATCTGGTAGTTCAGTTATCGTTTTTATCCAAATCTAAATAAATTAAGTGATTCAGTAGCACGTGTTCTATTTTGAAGCTAAAATTTATTTAAGTGCTATGATGATTTTTCATGATCTGTTTATGCGGAAAAATATCAGCTGGTGCTTTGTTTTTAAATGATTTGAGCTTACATTATAAAAGATAGGGAGAGTAATAATTTTGGAATTGCATAGCATTTTTCCAAAAGAACGTGCAGTAATATGTCTTCTGACGAGCTGACACAGATCTTGCAAGATTTGTGTGTAGGCCAAGACATTTAATTCTGTTATGGGACAGATTTAAGGAGAAATGGAAGAAATTCTGTGAATTCCACTGTTATATATCTTTTAATCTTTAGTAATTTGAGTAATATCTGAAGCACCATTTCAGTTTTGACCTTGTCTTTGTGTTTTGTCAAATCTGATAGTTTTTGCAATCGTATCAATGCTACAAAATGTTTTTACGTTTTAAAACTCATGTTATGAAGTGTAAGGGGTGTAATGTATTTTGAATTTCAGATTTCATCTTCTACCGAGCTAACACAGATTTCGTGAAATCTGTGTGTATGCCATTTTCTCTATTTCTGGTTCTGCTGATAAATAGCACATGGGACAGCGATTGAGAAACATTGAAGAAGTACTGTTAATTCAATTTACAATTATCTCCAAATCTGAATAAAAGAGAATTTTCAGTAGCATTTGATCAGTTCCTTCAAAATCTTATCATTCGTGCATACGGTTGTTCCCAAAATCTGTTTTTCCTTTCCAAATCTGAAAACCCCTGCTGCCACAGTTTTTATTGTGTTAGTGTAGGGAGAGCTTTGTTTCGAATATTTCGGGGAAGACCAGATTTCGAACCCTTTTTGATTCCCACAAAAAAGGAGAGAATTTGTTAGATAATGCATTTGTTATTCCAAGTTTTGTATAAATCAAAAAGGGAGATATTGATGGATCTGTGTAAACAGATCCAGATCTGAGTTTTGAATACACAAAACTTGTTATTGTGTTTCTAATGTTTCTACTAAGTGTGCAGATGTTAGCTGCAAATACAACAAGAGAGATCTGGACAGACGAGTGCTTATCAGAAAAGTTCACAGCTAGATTAGCAAAGTAGAAAGAAGATAAGAGAATTGAATATTTCAGCAGTCGTGACGTAATCAGAGCTTATTGAAGATTTCAGCAGTCGTGAGACGTCATCCAAGCTTGTTGAAGATTTCAGCAGTCGTGAGACGTCATCCAAGCTTATTGAAGATTTCAGCAGTCGTGACGTCATCCAAGCTTATTTAAGATTTCAGCAGTCGTGACGTCATCGAAAGCTGGGCAGCGGTGAGATGTATCAGATCTGATACAGTAACTCAATCAGATCTGATACTGTAGCTAACCAAGAGCTGAAAATAGTAAATCGCATTTTCGGAGGCCTAAACGAAGGAATTTGGCCGAAAAGCAGCTTAGGTCATCGGCGAAGCTTGTGAGTCTTGCTTGTTGGACCATTTCGGAGGGAATAGCACAGGTCTCATGCAAAAATGTGAAGTCTGATCAGATGTTGAAGACAAGAGCAGTTGAGATCTGATGTGAAGAGAAGTCTGTTCAGCAGTGAAGAGAAGTCTGTTCAGCAATGAAGAGAAGACGATATCATATATCAATCAGATGTGAAGAAAAGATGCAAGCAGAAGCTGAATCAAAGATCGAAGCTGGATAAGAAGCAATAAAGAAAACACACAGATGCGAAGCAGTTGACGAATCAGATATGAAGATTAACTGGAGCATAGAAGTCAACTGCTGAGCCTATTCAGATGTGAACATATCAAGCCTATTCAAAAGTCGAAAAAAGCCAGCAAAATTCTGAAAATAAAGGACAGAAGGACAACTCTGTCGGCACTTTACTGAACACCTTTCAACGGGAAGAAACTTGTGTCCAACGGATTAATTTGCACAGAGGCTATTTATTCCAGAAGAATTGATGAAGATGATTATGCTGAAAAACAGAGAGAAGATAGTGGGAAAAATTACAAAGAGGTGAAGCAGTCGACCACCATGGAGAAGAAGATAATTGCAAGTGTCGACTGCTGAACTCAATCAGCTTTGAGGAAACTCTTCCCAGATGTGTGAGATTATGTTTTCGGACAGTGTTGAGTGTTCACTGTAAATCTCACACGCAGAAAGATTCACTCGCACATATATGAGAGATGTGCTGTAACGTCCCTCACTTCTTAATTATATTTGTTTTAAAAGAGATCTTAAATGCGGAAAAAGACTGGATAATTTTTTTATTTATTTTTTTTTAAAACAACTAATAACACCAACTCACACATAACTTAAAATAAAGCGTAACAACTAGACCAACAAATATAAATGAATATTCCAACTCCTAACAAAATAAAGGTTTTAAAATCTGCGCAGTAATTTAAAATCATGCTAGGTCATCAAACTCCATCCAACTAAATAAAACAACTTAAAAGAATGTATCTCAGCAATCAAAACATCACTGCCGAACTCAAGCGGAAAAACGCAGGTCGCTGGGTAAGTGCCAAGCTCGACTGCAGCCCACTCAGGAATCCTGCCCCTCGATCTCAATCTCAGCCTCATCTGCATCCAACAAGCATAGTGAGTCTAAAGACTCAACACGTACAAAAATCGAGAATAACGAATAATAAATAGTACATGCACATGCAAATAAAATAGTTTTACCTAAAATAATTTCTTTTCTGAAATTTAAAAGCATAAGCATATAAATCCTCAATAACGTTAAAACATTTGCATGCATAAAAATAAATTTGCTAAAACATTTCTCCTCGTGAATTCCATTCCTCGAATGTGGTCCCTCAACCTCAAGTCGCTTGATCAAGCTAATAAACACTAGTACTAGGTTGGAAAGGCACTCCAGTACTTATTTGGAGCCCAGACCCGTCAGTTGGAAAGACACTTCAGTACTTATCTGAAGCCCAGACCCGTCATTTTGATATGGCAAGCGGAACGTCTCCCGACCCCATATCCGTCATAGAAAAACCACAATCAAGTCCCATCATTCAGAATTTTATTTTTCTCATTCATGCCTCAAAATAATTCCTCAAAAATTCCTCAAAAATATTTATTTCCTTAAATCATAACTTTCTGCTCATAAAAATTTTTATAAACATCAACAATGGCATAAAATAGTCAAACATACTAAATTTATAATTTTTAGAGATTTTATATCATAAATAATTTCCGAAAATTCCATAAATTACAAAAATGCTAAAAAGGCTTTAAATCAACTGAAAACAAGCTTAAATCATCAAATAAAACAATTCACGAATTTTGGCAGACCCTAAGACTCAAATTCCCAACTTTCCCGAAAATGCCCCGAAAGAACCCACTCTGCGCGATAAAACCGTAAAAATCATATATAATCCGTTTCTTAACCAAATGACCTCAAACTTGGACCCACATAACCCTAACGCGACGGGCTAGCTTCTGGAACAAAGACATCTCAAAAATAGTTACGGGTGTGACCAACCCGACGTCTGCAACCACGCTGGTCGCGCACAGGGGGCAAACCAGCCTAGGTGCTGTCAAATTTCTCTAAACTGACCACTCCTTTCGACCAAAGGGCACGACCAGACACTAGAACAGACCCCAAATAACCCCTAGACCTTCCCATAACCATTTTGGACGCAGCCCATGACCACAAACGAAACATGATCACTCAAAACCCTAACTACAGATACTCAATGAAACCTCAATGACACAACCCCACCCTCACGACTTCACTCCTTCACTCACTTCTAGATCTATGCGTTGGCTGCCAAGTTCATGAAAAGTTTCTGTTAGAATACCAATCAAGTATCATATTTTGAATTTAAAACATCAAATCCTTTAGATCTACACACACAATTAATATTGCTTGAAAGATGCATCAAAGAACATTTTGTACTTGCCTTTATTTGTAAAAACTTACAAGCAGGAAGTGATGTAGGCTTTGAGGAAGACAAGGAACACCACACCAAGCCAAGGGAGAAGCCTTAAGCCACCACAAAATTGGAGAGGCAATGGGGAGAGGGAGAGGGAGAGTTTTTTGTGTTTTGGGGAGAGGGAGACGTGAGTTTGTGGGGGGGAACAAGTGTTTTGTATAATGGTGGTTGGTTAGTGAGGGTAATTTAGGAATAATTAGTTGGATTAGTGAGGGTAATTTAGGAATAATTTGGTAGATAAATGGTTTAAGTTGTGTTTTTAAAAAAAATACTCAAAGTTGCTATTTAAATATATAAAAGTGCTACTCCTCCACACTTAGAAATTTTGAATGAAAGTTTGGTAAAAAAATAAACTCCCCTCCTAGTCTATGATTTTCGAAAATAAGGGGTTGAAATAAGGTAAGAAGATTTGATTTTTAATAATGATGCAAGTGTGTGTAAAACTTATATTTTTTTGTAGCAATGGTGCTAATAATCCATAAGAATGAAATTCTCAATCCCTCATGGTTTGAAAAAAAATTTAGAAGTATATCAAAAACGAAATTCCTCTGCAATGTTCACCTTCTAAAAATAGAAAGTTTCAAGGCATGAGGTATGACTTCGAGAATGAATTAAAAAAAAAAGAGTCTTCGGTGTCCTCGTCAACTCCTTTCCAACCTCGCATCATCTAAATCAAAAATCTCAAAAGAAGTCAATGTCGGAATTAAAAAAATCAAATAGCATAACTCATGCGGATAAATAAATAAAATAGTAAGGCATGCGATTTAGGTAGAAAAATTCCTAGGCGTTATAATTCTCTCCCCCTTAACAAGAATTTCATCCTCGAAATTTGAAAACTTACCGAAAAGATCTGGGTAGCGCTCCTTGATATCAGCCTCTACCTCCCACGTGGCCTCCTCCTCGGATGATTTCAGCCAAGATATCGTCATTTGGACCCGGGCCCGTTGGACCGGCCCAAGTCCACCTTAAGTCTATTTAATGTTGATTATTGGACTTAATGAATGGATTGACCTCATTAACTCTACACTAAACCTAACCCTAGCGTGAGCCGCCGCCTCCCTTCTCCTCTCTCGCCGCCGCCGCCGCCGCCGCCCAACTTCGCCGGAATTTCGTTCCGGCCTAGTTTTTCGTGGAGAATCCGATCGTGCTGATCTCGTCAGGACTTCTAGTGCAGTCTGACGAAGGAGTCTCGAATCTGGTCGTGGACCGGATTGACGTAACTACCGCAATCTACCGAGAAGCGCCGGGTTCTTGAAACACCGGTTGGAGCCAGGCACAAGTGCCAGCGAGGTAACACGCCTGAAACACCCTATGTATGTCGATACATGTAGATTTGATCTTTCGTATTGATCGCCTCCCGGTTCTATAATTTTTGTTCTTCCGCTGCCTGACCGGGGGGCGGATCCGGATCCCCAACACTTAGTATCTCTGTCTGATACGATCGAGACTGGAATCCCATGCAGCCTGACAATCTCCCGGATATACAATTCAGCGTACTGAGTCATGGTGAACGTGGTCCTCACTGGTAAGAAATGCGCTGATTTTGTGAGTCGGTCCACAATCACCCAAATGGAGTTCGATCCTCTAACTGTCCTCGGCAATCCCACGATAAAATCCATCAAGATGTTCTCTCACTTCCACTCAGGAATAGGGAGTGACTTCAGTAACCGAGCTGGTCTCTGATGCTCGGCCTTGACCTGCTGGCAAGTCAAACATTCAGACACAAAGCGATTTATGTCTCGCTTCATGCCCGGCCACCAATACAAATGCTGCAGGTCCTTATACATCTTCGTGCTCCCTGGGTGAACAGAGTAAGGTGCGGTGTGAGCCTCTGACATGATCAACTCTCTCAATGAGTCTCCTGAAGGAACCCATAAACGACCTCTATACTTCACGATCCCATCATTCACGGTGTATAATCCGCTGCCCTTCTCCTCATCTCTCAGCCTCCACTTTTGTAATTGTTCGTCGCCAGACTGACCCCTGTGGATGCGGTCCAGAAGCGTAGACCGTACTGTCAGAGTGCTCAACCTCGATGCTCTACCAGCTGTATAGACCTCTAATCCGAAACTCTGAATCTCCCGCTGTAGTGGTCTAGATACTGACATGTGTGCAATGACAGCTGTCTTCCTACTTAGAGCATCAGCCACTACATTGGCCTTCCCCGGATGATAATTGATCTCGCAGTCATAATCTTTCACCAACTCTAACCACCTCCTCTGCCTCATGTTCAGCTCCTTCTGCGTGAAAAAGTACTTCAGGCTCTTGTGGTCGGTGAAAATCTTGCATTTCTCCCCATAAAGATAATGCCTCCAAATCTTAAGTGCAAAGACAACTGCTGCTAGTTCTAAATCGTGCGTCAGTAGAAAGTTTCAAGGCATGAGGTATGACTTCGAGAATGAAATTAAAAAAAAAGAGTCTTCGGTGTCCTCGTCAACTCCTTTCCAACCTCGCATCATCTAAATCAAAAATCTCAAAAGAAGTCAATGTCGGAATTAAAAAAATCAAATAGCATAACTCATGCGGATAAATAAATAAAATAGTAAGGCATGCGATTTAGGTAGAAAAATTCCTAGGCGTTATAATTCTCTCCCCCTTAACAAGAATTTCATCCTCGAAATTTGAAAACTTACCGAAAAGATCTGGGTAGCGCTCCTTGATATCAGCCTCTACCTCCCACGTGGCCTCCTCCTCGGAGTGATTCAGCCACTGGACCTTGACCTTCGGAATAGTCCGGTTGCGTAGCTTCCGATCCTGTCTGCCTAATATACGAACGGCTCGCTCCTCAAAAGTCATCTGTGGCGTCAACTGCAGGGGCTCAAAGCTCAACATGTGCGAATGGTTAGGGACGTATTTCCTAAGCATGGAGATGTGGAAAACTTTATGAACGGACTCTAAGCTCGGGGGTAAAGCTACGCGATAAGCTTATGTTCCCACTCTGTCGAGGATCTCAAAAGGTCCTATGTATCGGGGTGCAAGCTTGCCCTTCTTCCCAAATCTCATAACACCCTTAATCGGAGCGACCTTCACGAAGACATGCTCTCCCACTGTAAACTTTAGGTCTCTCCTCCTCGAATCGGCGTAACTCTTCTGTCGACTCTGGGCAGTCCTCATCCTCTCTCTGATCCTCATCACTGTCTCGGCCGTCTGCTGGACTATCTCAGGCCCCAACTCTGCTCGCTCTCCTACCTCATCCCAATGGATGGGTGATCTGCACTTCCTCCCATAGAGTGCCTCATAAGGTGCCATACCGATGGAAGCCTGAAAACTGTTGTTGTAGGTGAACTCTACTAGAGGTAGTTTGGCTTCCCAACTCCCTTGGAAGTCGATAGCACATGCACGAAGTAGATCTTCTAATGTCTGGTTCACCCTCTCTGTCTGCCCATCGGTCTGGGGGTGAAATGCCGTGCTGAACTGTAGCTTTGTCCCCAAAGAAGCATGTATACTCCTCCAAAACGCTGAAGTGAACCTAGTATCTCTGTCTGATACGATCGAGACTGGGATCCCATGCAGCCTGACAATCTCCCGGATATACAATTCAA